>VUQG01023069.1:0-10774 GCA_015106755.1 Etia nguti
GTTTGATTACATACTGCCCTCCCTTTGTGTCTCATTACTAGATGCCTGACACATATATACACACCTACGCACAAACACACACACACACACACACACACACACACACACACACACCACTAAGGTAAACACGGGTCCATCCATTCCATATAATCACAGCACAATAGCAACATAAAATACTTCATTTGAAGATAAAGTGACTCAACAACTCCAATCCAATTATATTGAGTTGATGTTTATTAAATTAATAAGTAAATATAAGTAAGTCTTTGCACAGAATAAAACAATAAAAAAAAAGGGGAAAACTGAAGCTTTCAAACCCACTTTACTGTTTAAAGATGTTCTGTGAATGATAAATGAACGTCAAACAACATGTGAGGAATTCTTGACCAGTTGTGTTTGACAGACATGTTCATAGCTGTGGTTGGTTCAGCGTACGTGGACACATGATAAGACATGAATCCTGCTCTGAGTGACTGTGACTGAATGTGACTGAATCACAGCACAACATCGCCACCTACTGCTGTGGGGATAAGCTTAAGTGAAGGGTGATATGTGAGGAGAGTGCTCACTTACTATTGTGTTAAAAGCATTGCCATCCAAAGCATCTCCCAGAACATTAATGGCAACCAAACCAACCTGAAATCATTAAAAGAAGATGACGATGGTGAGCGAACTAAAGTAAGTAAATCAAAAAGTAAAGTAAATAATTCAAAACAAAAATCAATAAATGTAATAAATGATAAGTAAGTATGAAGGAAATAGAGGACCCATCTAATTACAGTTAAAGGTGCAAAACTGGAGATAGTTATTATTTACTGTAATTAATGTCTTTTACTTTAAGCCTGTTGGCTCTGGACCAACTTTAAAATAAAAAACTGTCTACATCATGTGCTTATGATTCAACTGGAGAAAACAGGCCTGAGCAAATGCACATCACTCTTTGGTACGTCTGTTAAAAAACTACTTTCTATCTGTTTGTGAAAATGATTGACCCTGAAAAACAAAATCCAATATATCTGGGTTTGTATAATCAACACTAAAAGGGCCAAAAGTAGACTAATTTGAAATCTGCAACCAGAGAATGCCCTCTGACGGATCATCTATGGTATTCAATTTAGCCTGGTACACAGACACCAACAGACCCAAGCACAGAAAAGACCCACCCTCCGTTAGGAATGTGTGGGGGTTCTGATAGGATGTGTCCTGCGATGGCACAGCAAGGCACAGAAACTTTAAGGTGTCGGGTTAAGGCTGACCCAAACCTAGAGGAAAACATGCCCATAAATTCTGGTGTGTGGGAGTGGCACCCTTTTCTTTGTCCGATGGCTGAAGGACACGTCTATGGCGCCATGTAAAATTAGCTTGAACCTTCAAACGATTCATAATAAATTTTCAAAATTCATACTTTGAGTTTATTCGTCTTCCCTCATCCTGTTTTTAATGACACCAGCAGTTCAAAGTTCAATAAATAACGAAGGAGAGCTCAAGGTTTATTGTTACCATCTAACAGAGTACCTGATTATAGTGATTGTAATGATTGCCATAGTTTCTGTGAAAGGTTATTCCCAGATATGTTCCAACGGCATCTACATGGACTGACTTCAGTTCCCGAGCTTTGAAGCCTGTCTTCTCGTTGTCCGACAAAGACACATACCTGTGTGAAAGTAAAGTGTTGCTAGTCTGGGTCAAAATTCCTGCTAAGACATTCATGTAAATGACATTTACAAGAGTCAAAATGATTACTAAATTTCAGTTTGGCGATTACATGCTATCTAGACAGTGCACGTCTCAGTGTGGTAAATCTTTATATTCAATAGGAGTGAACAGCTAATCTGCAGAATAAGACCGAACCACAGAGCAAGCCTGGACAAGTCTGCAGTCTCACCCAAGTCTGCGAAGCTGCCTGTGGAACGCTGGAGAGCTCGTTTCAGGAAGAGTGTCACCAATATAGAACTCAACCTTGGATGGGATCATGAACTGGTGAGCCAATAGCTGCAGCTTCCTTACCCTACTTCTTTCAGCAAGCTGGAGCGTGATGTGCTGAGGGTAGGAGCACAGCCTGCAGTAAAAGTGATCAACACATGTTTCTTTAAGATAAAAAGTGAAAAAAACTTAGAAGTCACAAGAAAAATGACAAGGGGTACAGCCTTTGAGTACTAGATGCTGGTCTTCAATTTTACAGGAAATTTCCTCTTGACTACATTCTGATAATGGCCAGTGTTGAAATTTTTCATCTTACAGATGAAGTAGAAACATCTCTTATGCCTTTATTCTGATCAAAAAACTTGCCAGGAAAAAGTTTAACCTTTATGGTATTTTTTATTGTACCTGCTGGATCTCCAGCCGTTGACTGTAGGTGCATGCACCATGAGCTCCTTAGCACTAAAGTTGTCCTCATGACTGGAAGAGCTGACCACAGTAAATCCTATCTTCCTGGGCATCCCTCTGTTGGACACTGATAAAAAAAACAAAAAAATGAAGTGTTATTATGCATACATATATCCCCTACACCCGGGTGTGTCTGCCCTGCCTTTTGCCCGTGCAACTGGGATAGGTTCCAAGCTCTCCAAAGTATCCTGCAAGCATGGACACATTTCATGAGTGGCGCAGAAAACCCCTTCATGCTGCCTGGAATGAGTTTAGGTGGGGTAGGGGTTAACTGGTTTTCATGTTAGCTGGTGAAGCTTGTTTGCACTCTCCACTCTCTGTTTTACAGATGCTGCAACCACAGATTTCAGAAAACAATACAAATTATGCAGATTTAAAATATTTGAATACGTTTAAAATAAAAACGCCCATTGATTGGGCTCATAAATATATTTGTTTTTGTGACTTAAATCACAAGGGAACACTTTTCCCTTGACACCACTGATCACCTTGATCAAAACATGTACCTGTTATATACATGCATTGTGTCAGCATTTTAACACCTGTTAATAATCTTCAAAGGTAATTGAAATTCGTACCTGTGTACTTCAGTTTTATAGTTCCCAGAAAGGCACCTTTGTTAATAAATTAGCATCTTCCCTCCTTCCCTTCCCTCCTGTTAAGATGGTGATGATTTAAGAAACATGCCTGTGTTAACTGCTAGGATTGTGAGTTTGAAACTGGAAATCAAAGGGGTTATGTTGAATCTTGTCAGTGTGTTTGCCCCACAGGTTGGATGTTAGTTATGCCAGAAAGAACAGTTCTGGAGTCAGTTGGATTGACAGATGAGGTCAGGCAGGAGTTTCTGTGGGCTATGATGTTTGCAGACACTGATCTGCAGTAAAAGTAGGGAGCAGGTGGAAGAGAGCCTTGAGATGTGGAAGTGTGTACTGGAGAGAAGATGAAATGAAAGTCAGTAGAAGCAAGACAGAATCCATGTGTTTGAATGAGAGGGAGACAGGTGCAAAGGTGAACATGTGAGGAGTAGAAATGTTGAAGGTTGATGAGTTTAAATATCTCAGGTCATTCTTCCAGAGCAAAAAAGTGCACAAGAGAGTGGATAAGGAGAGTGCAGGCAGAGACGTGGAGAGGAGTGTCGGGGATGATATTTGACTGAGGGACAGCAGCTAGAGCGAAAGGGAGGATTTACAAGATCGTAGTTGAACCTGCTATGATGTATGATTTGAAGACAGCACTAACAAAGAGACAGAAGGCTGAGCTGGATGTGGCAGATTTGAAGATGCTGGGAGTGAGCAGAATGGACAGGATTAGAAGTGAGTACATCAGAGGGACAGCTTGGCTTGAGTGACTTGGAGACAGCCAGAGAGGCAAGACTGGGATGGTTTGGACATATGAGGAGAGATACTGGATAAATTGGACAAAGGATGCTGAAGACAGAGCTTTCAGGTAGGAGGACAAGAGAATAACCACAGGTTCATGGATGTAGTGAAGGAGGATATGCAGAGGGTTTTTGTGACGGAGGAGGATACTAGGAATGAGATGGAGGCAGATGATCCCCTAAAGGTAGCAGCCGAAAGAAGAAGACTTTGTTAATTGGTGATGTCACATCTTAACACAGACAGATATTTACTTAGTGTAATATAGCACACTTAAATAGATTGTATAAAAAAGGCAAATGTCCTTCATCTTTCATCAGTTATCATCAGCTGCAGCATTTGTTGATCTTACATGTATCCTAACTTATTCAATTTAAAACTGACAGACGTGATGTAAGGGAAGAAGCAATGGGTGCTGTTGTGATGAGTAGTGTATCAGTCTGAAAATCCTAACATACCAAAAGATTATCAAGCAACGAGGATGGGATTGTTTTTCTTTCCCAACAGGCTGTGATAAGAAGTGCTTCTTATTTCAGGAAATAACATGATCATCTAGTCAGCAGATGTCCTGTCTCATTCTTTCGGGCGTGTCAGCATATAAACACATGCAGTGTTGGGTTTAGAGGACTTGCAGTTGACTGTTGTTTTAAAATGTAGCTGAAGTGCAAGCATACTGGACCTTAGAGTACCATCAGGCCTGCCTTTGGTTATTGTTTGTTCAGTGTATTTCACTGTGTCAGTCACTGTCTGCTGTGTATCTCTGCAAACAGCTCTTTATCAACAGATAACATGTTGGAGCCTGTTATGTGTCGTGTTAGTTTCCAGCTTTGTGGGAGTTATTTAGCTGCTGTTTACTGAAACATTTATTGTCCTGTATTTGCTCAGCATTACAATACTCATTGACCAATCTATTTGAATTCATTCAGTGATTATCTATATAAAATGACAATGAGTACCTTTTCATTTGTCTTCATAAGGTCATGTTTGTGGCTCACCATGTGGGCAGGTTAGGCTAACGTTAAGCTGGCAGCCATTTTGGCCAACACTTTGTATTATGTTTCAATTTCAATTTTTTTTATTATTAAAGAAAAACCTTATATAGTTGAAAGGTAATGGTGACCAAACCAAATTTTAATTTTTTACTTGTTAAATTTGTGACTAGAATCTTTGAAATATTGCTAAACAACTGTTACTTTCACATAATAAGGGGTGTTTCACACATCATGTGACCCTCCTGAATGCACAAAATGATCCCTATGAGGGCTGCCTACTCCAATCAGAGCAAGCAAAAATGTACAAATGATAAAATCGTTATAAAAATCTATAAGGCACATATAAATATGACAGTAAAATGCAACACTGTTGCAAATAAAACTAATGCAGATTAATGCTGCAGTATATCGTTAATCTGGCGATCGAGTGCACAGAAAGGCAAAATGTATTTTTTTAATCACTCTTA
Source organism: Etia nguti (assembly GCA_015106755.1). Lineage (NCBI taxonomy): Eukaryota > Metazoa > Chordata > Actinopteri > Cichliformes > Cichlidae > Etia > Etia nguti. Next base: position 5,224 of record VUQG01023069.1, read on the forward strand.
TTATTTAATGTCGAGTTTATTTCTAAAAAAGTGGCTGCACAATAAAGCTCTGAAACATGCTTTATTTTGTTGGCAGATTGGTTAGCAGCAAACTAGAATCGGGCATAAATACACAGGCACATTTTCTGCATCACCAAATGAATAAATGCAAATTCCAGTGACAATGTGATGCGCAGTTTGTACTGCTAACTTTACAGCTGCGGTTGATTTATAATAGTAAGGCACGACAAATAAAACGTCTCTATATACTCTATATCGCACTTAAACATGTTGCATATGTGTGTGTGTGTGTGTTTGAGAGAGAGAGAGAGTGTGTGTGTGTTTGAGAGAGAGAGAGAGTGTGTGTGTGTGTTTGAGAGAGAGAGAGAGAGAGAGAGAGTGTGTGTGTGTGTGTGTTTGAGAGAGAGAGAGAGAGAGAGAGAGAGAGAGAGAGTGTGTGTGTGTGTGTGTGTGTGTGTGTGTGTGTGTGTGTGTGTGTGTGTGTGTGTGTAAATAACCAAAGTGTAGCAGCTGTCTCAGTCCACCATACTGAGTTATAATAGATCAAAGGCAGCTAAACTGAAGCTTACTGTTGCACACGCAGGGTAGCAAAATTAACAGCTGCATTTACCTGCGTTTTGAAACTGTTTTTTTTTTTGTTTTTTGGGTTTTTTTTAGAATTGATGGCGGTGTTGAGCACTGAGTGGCAGGGCTTAACATCAGTTGCATTGAATTACTTCAAAAACAGGTTGAAAATTCTGCTCACACAGATTCTACCTTGATGTTTGAGAGGTAACACTGTCAGGTATCTGTTCACACGTTTGCTTTAGTTTGGTTTTGACACAAATCCCACTACAATTTTTGGACTTGTTACATTTTTATTGAACTACCTTCTAAGAATTCCAGCACATGCTATAGATTCATATTTATTTGTTGCAATCACAGTGACACCCGTTCTCTGGGAGACGATGTCTAATAACAGAGGTCTCCATTGCAAACCAAAGATTACGGTTTGCTAAAATAACTTCCTGAAAAACCATGAATGCAAACCAGGACATGCAGTTCTGCACATGCTGTTTCAACGTCATACACAGCCACCTCAAAGCGAGCAGCCCCGACAGGTCAGACTCTGGTCAATGACACTTTGACCAAAAAAAAAAGGTGGGAGGGCAGCTTTATTCCTTTGTGTGTGTGTTTTCTACAGGCCTCTTTGTACCTGTTGGGCTGTTGTACATTTCAGTACTGGTAAAAGTTTAAAACAAAATCTAATATATGGGTTTGTTCATGGGTTTTGTTTAGCCAGCAGTACTCATGCAATGGCACATTTCAGTCTGAACACCCACCTGCACCGTGAGTGCTGAGATGTTTCATTCGTAATCTTAAGAATAGCTCCTTCAGTCTGTGGTAAGTAGGGTATTTACAGCAGTTCAACATCCGATATGTAGTCAGATATAACAAAATGTGATTTCAAGATAAGGGCGTTAAAAAATATGAACCACAACTGCTTTCTGTCAGCAGTGTAAAAAAAAAATAAAAAATAGCCCTTAGATTCTGTCTGGTTGACAGCTAAAAATAGAGCGAGCTTTGTATTGAGGTTAGTCGAAGATCCTTAAATCTACAACAAAGCCTAAACACATGCAGCACGCAGGCAAACGTACTATTCATTGTGCACCTGTTTTTGCACTAAGCTGAGTTTCAGCAGGCTAGCTGACTGTCCGGATGGAGTTTCATGAACTAAGTGATGCAGCAGAGTACAATTCAGGTTCAGTAAACACGTGAGAGGGTCGACAGGATGTTATCTGCTAAACGACACTAGCAGGATTTCCTAGTGAACTAGATGACTTAATTGCATAGTCAAATGATCACCCTGTTGTCTTTCAGCAGGTGAATTCAGTCCCGTCTTCTGAGACCAAAGACTGTGATGTCAGAAATATGACTGTAATCAGCCCGATAGTCATCACTGGTAAACTAAGTGACTAAGAGGGGGGGGGGACCCAACAGACAGCAACAAAACAAGCAACCACTTACTGTCAAGTGACTGCGTATTAAAGGAACAATTCACTATTATTGGAGAATGAACTTAATGTCGAAAGTTAAATTAGTTGGTTAGCAGTTTAGTACAGCTGCTACTTATGAAGTAGTTACAAGTTAGCTTTCAGATTTGATGTACACAAGACGTCAGCTTAGAAAACACGTTGCACTGTTTTCGATTAAGCTACCAACCAGTACTGGAAATAAAAGGAGCCCCACCTTAGAAAAAACTACACCAACAAACCCGTGCTTACACGTGAATGCATCAGTATTAGTGATCCAGTAATACCAAACAAGAGAGTTAATCCAAGCTATGACTTCTCAACGTGTGCCCTTTTTTTCTCCATAATGAAAACTGTCAAAGTTTAAGTATATGTAATTGAGTAATGGAGTATTTTTATAGCTATTGTAGTTAATCACGACATATAAATTAAGTTAAACTGAATTGAATTTTTCTTGCCATTTTCAACTGGTTATCTTAGTGAAAAATAAATGTAAAAAAAACCAACAACAACAACTTACCAAATAAAATGCAACCTTGCTTGCTTAATTTGCAAAACCACTATCTAAAAGCCGAACTAGTTCTTGGAGGGGAACAATACTTTAAAGAGACTCACTTGTTCCATACACAGTTCCCGGAAAAAACTAGCGTGCCGCATAGCAGGTAAATGATATACGAATACAATGTACTATTGGTGCATCTTAGAGGAGCTTTTCACAAGTGGTAAGTGGATTTTATTAGTTTTTTTTAAAATACCAAAAGGTGATTTTTTTATTTATTTTTTATTTTATTTTAGCCGTCTTTGGTCTAAGGTTACCCACTGAGCTCTCGCCTATTGTCAAAATTATATCAAACTATATTAGCTACCTGCAAGTTAGGCAAGAAAGTGAATATGTGCTTTGCTGAAAAGGTGGAACTATTCCGTTAAGTTATTTGTTCCACATGGCTAAACACCTAAGAAACAACACTTTTAGGTCTGAATTTTACATTACCTGTTTCTCCCATATGGGGCAAACAACTGAGAAAATCCACTATAATGGGTAATTTGATGCCTCTGCCTGTGTCCTCAAGATCCCGATCGGTTGTGTTGAGAGGAGGGAGGAGAGAGAGCGAGAGAGAGGCAGGCAGACACGACCACAGCTGCTGTGCTGCTGCTGCTTGAGCAGAAAACCGCACAGCAAACACGCCGGACCTCTTTGACGCCGCGCTCCCGTGCGCACGGTGCGGACGCCACGGTTTGTTTGGTTTTTCATTGTTTGTTTGGGGTTTTTTTTTCGAGTTTTGAAAGAAATTTAACACCACCGAAAATAAAAGACAAACCATCCAGCTTCAGAAACAGAGAGTGTGCGCGGTCTCCTCTGCGCCTCAACACACCGATCAGGTCAGTCACCTTCCGGTCGGCACAGAGTCTGCTGCGCTGTGAGTGTTGCGGTTGCTAGGCTGGGTGAGAAAATACGGGAAAGCACCGTAAAAAAAAGGGGGGGTAATTAACTTAATGAAGACTTGGTTAATATTACACTGTTGCAATCTCATCTGATATTAAATATTCGTGCACGTGAACCAAAAAAAAGAAAGAAAGAAAAGAAAACATGTTTGCGGTGATGGGATTCAAAAGTAGTTTAAACAGGTAGATTCAAGCTGGAGACTTGTTGATTTATTCAGCTGTGTCTAAATAAGGTGTTGTTTTAATAAGCATAAAACGCGTATTGTCCCCGGTGTAAATGTTAAGGTGGACACGCACAGGTAGCCTACAGTGTGACAGGATGGCTGTGGCACACAGATTGGGGGTGGCAATGACAGGGGGGGGAGGGGGCGGGGGGCGGCCACAGGACTGACAACTGACACAGAGTCAGGTGTTGGGCCATAGTGTGCCTGTGGGCCATAGTGTGAGTGTGAGCTTGACATGCAAACACCAGGCAGAGATTTTACCCATCAAACTGACCACAGCTTCTCAGGTGAGTACGAGGAATGCTTTGTTTGTTTCTGTGTATGTCGTGCTGAGGAACTTTGTAGAATACCTCCATAAGCATTTATCTGAGTAAAAGAGGCTTTTTATGGGCCTATACAATATATATGTGTATGTGTACTTCTCTGAAGTCCATACCTTTTGTGTCATACGTGGAATTTGTGGATATGTCGCACTCGCTTCAGGCAGTTCTGTGTTCTTGGAATTGACAGGAAAATAATGGTGGTGACTCAGCAATATTGTGGACTGGAGCTCAGGATTAAACACTCATTTCTCTTTGAGGCTTGCTGCGCGGCTCTGTGATAGATGATGTGAACTGTTAAATGTCTTTATGGTATTCTTTTAAGACTCAGTAATGACACGCGGTGAGAAAACTTGTAAGAACCCTGTAAAGCGTAAGAGTGTCACGATAAGTTCACCTGTTTTCCTCATCATTTTGTATGATCTTCATGTCAGTCGTCTCATGACACTGTGGAAAAACATTCAGAGATATTTTATAACAGCAACAATCACCATTATATCCATTATATATTGCAAATCACAACTTTTCATTCAAAACTTAGTTTGCTATTTACATGCACAAGAACATTTCAGACATTTTTCATGTGTTTGGTCTGTTTACTTACCTCTGAGTCTATTATATGTTACATTTAAAATCACAGCAGGTTTATTGTCACTGTACGTTGACCCTCAAAACCGAAGATTGGGAATCAGTCTAAGGCAAATGTAAAAACAGCTCCCCAAGTGAGTAAGTACATGTCAGTGGTAGTAAATGAGCTGAAGCAGTCATGTTTTATCATAATATTCAGCAAAGATAAAGATAGTGGAAAATCAGCAGCAATATATTTTTAACAATTAAGTCAGAAAGTCAGAGAAACAGTGTCAACAAAACGGAGTTATTTTATTTAAAAGTAGTAGTAGTACATTTTTAAGGGTGATCTCAAGTAACAGTAGCATTCCTACTCAAACCGATCCTTTGAATTATTAGACATTTAGCAGAATGATCTCACAGATTAAACGTCCATGCAACGTGACCCTTGATGTAATACAGCTATTTTAAAATCAGAGAACTTATGATAAAATTGTGGGTGAGAAATAAGAGAAGTTATAAAAAGATTTTTTTTTTTCTGATTAACTCCTCTGGATTCATGCCGTAATATCGTTCTACTGGGTTTACAGCATTTCGTTGATGTGATTTGCGTAAGTTTGGCAATACTCTGTTTGACAAAGACTTTTTGTTAGCTTTTTGAACCTTTTGTTTCGCTGTGTCTGAACGCAAACAGATTCAAATATTTGTGTTTAAAATCTCTGGGAACTTTAATCAGTTAGAGAAATGTCTCATATCTTTGGTGAAATTAGCCTGTAAGCTCTGCATACGCTGCTTAAAATCTGACTACCCAATTGAGTGTGTTGATACATCATCAATCAGTGCATTATTGCCTGTCAGGTTATATAACTGCTGAAGTAAGGTGTGTGTGTGTGTGTGTGTGTGTGTGTGTGTGTGTGTGTGTGTGTGTGTGTGTGTGTGTGTGTGTGTGTGTGTGTGTGCGTGTGTGTTGGGGGGGGGGGGGAGC
>VUQG01023069.1:10794-27499 GCA_015106755.1 Etia nguti
AGGTGGAGGCGCACAAAGAGATGGAGAGAAACTGGAGTAAATTTTCCAGGAGTCTGTCTGCAGTCTATCACCGCGATGTGCATTCAGCAATATGTTCACTTCTCTCAGAAAACAGAATAAAATTGTGTGCCAAGCTGTTATGTAACGTGTCTGCAAGGATAACATCACAACCTGCAATACCAGACAACGACTGTGGTTTACTGCATGCAATAGGCAGCAATGACACAATACTGACACAAGAATCCATATGTGTGTGTGTGTGTGTGTGTGTGTGTGTGTGTGTGTGTGTGTGTGTGTGTGTGTGTGTGTGTGTGTGTGAGAGAGAGAGAGAATGACTGTGATAGATATGGACTTTGCTTAGTTGCCATAAATGAAAGGAGTGCCTCAAGATACCATGCTATGTTTTTGTTGTCCATCACACGTGCTGAAAGTCTTGTTTGACTTTCCGTAGATGATATACTTCTGCACAAAGCCACAGAGACAAAGTTCAGCCTCTTAAAAACACCTCCGCACAGAGAATTGCCTTAGTTCTTGAAAATCTGTGTTTATTTAAAATCTATGATGAGAGAGTTGCCGCTCTTCTATGCAGCGGTTTTAAAATGTTGCAAAACCTCGCTAAGAGCCAAGCATAATCACTGCATGAAAGGAAGGAAGGCAGTGTGCGCATTTGTGTCTGCATAAAATCCAGATAAAAGAGAATGGCACGTTCCTATCCAGCCCACAGATAATTAACCACTTTTGTTTCTACACCACCAACACTTTGGTTTGTTTACTATATATCAGATTAACTTATTCTTACTGTGTTTTTCAAAAGCGCATGTTTGATTTACTTTTATCTGATGACATGCGTATTTGACGCAGTTTAGCCTTAAGGTCATGTATTTGTTTTTTCAATTGGGTGTAATTATTAACTTCAAGGCCAATCATTTCACCATTTACTGTATGTTTAAAGCAACATTTTGGCTGCAGAATTCTATTGACAGCCGAAATATGGGACACATCCAGGTTATTTACGAATGAAAAATTCAGCTTTACTAGTTAAACTTTTATGTGTGGATCTCCCGTTCTTTAAACCAGTGTCCCCTCCTCTTTATTGTAAAATTTGTGTCTTTGTTGATTACTACACTGATCTTATTTCTATTGATGAGCATTATTATTTATTTGATTTTTAGCCCACTTTTTGCAGGCTCGCATTTTTTCATTATTGTATACTTAGAGCTGATCAACATCAACTGTACATTTGGGAAATGTAAAAACTTCCCTCTGCTTAACATTTCACCATTTCTTAGACTGAATCAGAAGATTGAGTCTGACGTTTATCATGCTGAATGTGTTAGATGTGGGTTTTTAAAAAAATGCAAATTGAGTCGACAGAACCTTTGGCAAAATAAACTTTTTGCAACCACAGCACCTGTTCACATTATCACTCTCACAATGATTCCTAAATCACAACAACACCTGCTACCTGAGAAGTGACTCATGTTTCTCATTTCTTTACATGCTGTCCTAAATACATTTGTGTTTGTGTGGGAAGGGAACATGTTTTAGTTGCCAAGTGTAAACATGATGCCTTTCAGGTATTTCTCTTCTGATGCACGCTTAAAATTGCTGCCTCAATTTTAGACTGTGAACACGAGGAATCACGTTTTCCTGGGGCTCGTATTAAAGCCCTAATAAAGGCTCTAATTTTATTCGAGATCTGTCGGCCTATCCAACCTTTACTATCATATATCTTTACTATTATTTACTATTGTTATTGTCATGGATTAATCTACTGATTGTTATTAGTTTGAGTTCTCTGCAAAATCTTTGGCATTTTACTCTCAGTAATGAGAAACGATTTATTGATCATTAAACTTCCCCCTGCTCAAGCATCTGTTAATCTGTTATCAGCTTTCACATGCTTGAAAACGAAGAGACGATATGTCTGGAACACAGTGGTTTTATTTGACATATGTCATAGACGTAGCGAATCAATTAACTATTGCGTTGCAATAATCGTAGAGCCTTTTAACAAAAGTAATTTTTGGCGAAAAGATACACAATTACAATTTTACCCAGACTTCCTAAAGTTTGGAGTAACTTCCTGGTTCAGCTTTGATCACACTCATACTGGATGTAGCTACCGTGACGTCACCTGTTTATTTTTGAAGTCCCTATTTGAAGCTTCGAGATAAGCATTTTCACCGCTGCCATCTTGGTATTTTGAAACCGGATGCAATGAGAGCTGGTTCTGACTGTGAAACCGCATGCTTTTTGTCTAATGGCTGTCAATCCCAAGTCATTAGACAAAGAGGGTGCCGCATATATTCCTAATTTCTGAAATACATCATGGTCAATTTTTTTTAATAAAATATTTTTTTATTTAATATTTATATTAAATGAAATGAGTTCTTGAGTCTGTAAACGGAATGTTTCCAGAGCTCAAGTTTATAAGTTGTTTTTCCCATAGGCTTCAACCACAGGTATCCCCCCCAGGTGGCCATCGTTGAGTGCAAGTTAAAGGCATGTACGCATTGGCATCACTTTTCAGACCCCAAAAGCTACAGCCATCTTATATATTGTCTGTGCTCATACTTGGATGGAGTAATTAATTATTAATGGTATTTTCATATTTAATCTGTTTATCGGTTTTCAAATTACACTGGTTAGCTAATCTGTTGGCTGCATGATACTTTAAATGTTCACCCCAAAAAGTAGATTCTGATTTTTCAGATTTCCTTACCTGGATGATTGAGGATGGCCCTGGATGTTCACATTTGATATCCTTTCTGACTTTTTTTTATAACGGTACAATTGTATTGTTACAGGTGATATTAGGAGAAACTTTACTGACTATAGTGATATAAAAACACAAAGAAATACTGGAATCTGTCATGTGAGACAGGTGTGTGGCAGGCAGAGACTGTACCCAAAGTGCATCACAGCTGGAAAGAAACAACTAACTAACCAAATTACTGTACAGACTGGGGGATAAATGGATGGACTGATAGGCATATGGAAACTCAGACACCATGAGGGAGAATGCAACAAAGAACAGACGCATACAAGATATACACAGGGAGAAGCTAAGGCAGAGAGGACACACGGGGGAACACAGCTGAAAAGAATCTGACTGATGAGACAGGGGAAGCAAAACTAAACTCTACACTAGTCAGGAGACTATCAAAATAAAACAGGAAACAACACAAAATGATACCTAGACTGAGACACGTGAACTTGACACAGGAACTCGTCCACAGATGAATTAACATGAAAGGACAGGGAAACCAGATAGAACACTGAGACAGAGATGAGACCAGGAACAGACTAGGCACGAAAGAGGACTGGCATAATAAAACAAGATCCAAGAACTAGAAATAAACTCAGATGCACCTGAGAATACAAAACTCAAGACTAACTAATACAGAACTAAAACCCCAAAATCTCTTAAATCCCAAAGAATGAAAAACAAGATGATAACAAACTCAAAAACTGTGTCAAAGACCCAGGACTATGACAGAATCCTCCTTTACCAGTCCAACAAAAAGGGTATTATTGAAGAAACTGAGCTGGTGCTGTAACATTAGGAGCTCTTCCTGTTATGATGCAAATATAATTCCAGATTCAAAGTTGTGGACATTAACCTGGCAATCTGTTGACTAGGCCTTCTAGATGTTTTAGTGGTGAAAACAAGACAGATGATCTGAGTGAAACTTTGACATTACTAACACCATGAGCCAGAACAGTCAGTACAGACTTCAGACTTACATCACATTTAGCCAACATTGTTGAGACACTAATCCTGCATGTTGAGCCAAAAATAGTCATTGTCAGACACAAAAAATACTGCAACATGAGGCTGAGGTTGGAGGGGGATTTTGTTTCAAGTCAATCCAGATTCATAATATTTCTCATAATTAATTCTAATAATTCAGGCAAAATACATGGACATTTTGCAGCAATTGGAGCCTTAGTCAGCGACTGCATTGTGAATTGTTACCGAAACGTTAGATAAGAACATTACTATGAAAATGTGAAAACAACTTAATTGGAGAAATTATGCAACACAGCAAAATGATACTGACTTTACTAGAATAATGGATTATACTGTGTTACAAGAGTATAATTTGCATGTAGATATACACCATCAGGATTCTCCTTCCTAATTTAGCTTTCTTATAGCTGATGACTTGGAACTACCCAGGGAAAGGACCCATCCTCAGATTTACCTCTACATCCTGTCAGACAAAAAAAGTTAAATGAATGACTTAAAAACAACTGGAAAAAACTGAACCTGGAGCTTCATGGGAGTCTGACACAATCAGTCCCAAAGACACAAAACATGCATGTCCAGTCACACAGTTACACACATATACTGTCATACACACGCAAGAAGGATTTTCTTGCCAATGCACTTTAACACAGAAATTATTCAACAGACTGTTGGGATATCTAGTAACCTCTGTTCTAATTTCCCTTTTAAAAAGATGTGGGAGCAAAAAGCATCTCATCAGGTCAAAATCTGGTCTCTATTGGGAACTTGAGACTGACTCATACTTGATGTGCACCGGGTCCTTCTTGGGTTTACTGGATATGGCATTGCTTAATGCCATATCCAGTTCAGATTCTTCTCTGAATGATCTGGTTGATTTCTGCAATCCACCCCCTCAATTTAAAATTGGCTAATCATAACCGAATGCCAAATAACCTAAAAAAAATAAAATAAAACAGGAACAACAACTGCCAGTAGCTTGCGTCTTTATGGAAAAAATTTTTCACCTCTCCAAGAAGAGGTGAAAAAGTTTCCATCTGAATTTATTTGTCATGCTTATCAACCAATTTTGTCATTAATCCCTGTGAATATCTTTAGTGTGCTCTCGTCAACTGGAGTCTATCTCAGCTGTCACAGGGCAAGAGGAAGGGTACACCCGGCACAGGTTACCAGTGAAATCCTTCACTGCCAGATTTCTATTGTACTTGGATCTGGCTAATAGTTTAAACTGTTTTTAAAAAAGGATAAACAACCATTATTTTTTACAGTTGACTCGAGTCTAAAGTGTTATGTCAGTGATTTTCAGATATTCCATGTTTGAATGTAAATGTCCACTTGTTTTTTGCACTTACATGTGTTTGGATGCTTAGCGTTCATGGTGAAATTCTTTCAAGTAGCATTAAAACATAAAGCTGCAAAAAACATAACAGCATGCCAAGGACTGGACACTGTTTCATCCAGTCTTACACTCCGGTTCATGAATATACATTTTATAAAAAGATAAGCATTTATCTTTGCAACCAGTCCGGCATGTGGTAGAGAGCATGCACTTCCTGAGACAACTCTGACCTTCTTCTTATACGTCCTTTAACCCGCACAGAATTTTGTGATGTTTTTTTCTGCATACACCTTTCCTGGCACTCATATTTACAGTGCGTTCTTTGAATGAGATTCACGTCATGTGTCGCTTTGTTATTGTCCAGTTAAGTGCAGTTGACGGGAGCACACTCCCGTCTTTTCCTCTCCGCTTCGAGGAACAGGGCATGACCCTTCCCACGTTGCACCTCTCCCCTTTCCTACCATATCACCCTGCTTCTCACTCCCTGTGTTTATCAACACACAAGTTTAGCAATAAATCATTGCTTGTGCGTATTCTCACATGACTTTCACAGCTGGGATCATAAGCATATAGAGTGATGATTAACGTACGTGATCATCATATAGGCACATGTGTCACAGCATGAAGCAGTGATCTCACTGTCTTTGTTTTTCATATTATCCTCATTGTTCTTATTCTTGCTCCATCCTTTTGTTTTTTTAACCTGTTTCATGTTTTCAGTGCTAGATGTCTGAAACACATGTGTCTGGACTGTGCAACAAAGATAGGTAAAGTTTGACTTTGTTCTCTTGTCATAAAGGAAAGGAGTGCCCCGGACTGCGCTCCATTTATGCTGTGCACACGTCCTTACATACATGTCTTACAGCGTGACGCCATTGCTCACACAGGTAGTATTTGCAAGTGGATGTGTAAAAATCTGTGTGTGTGTGACCATGACAGCATGCAACCACTCCTTCCCCTTAACCACTGAGGAAGATCTTCAGGCTCAAGGGACTCATCAACCATTAACTCATAACTATTTAAAGGAACTGGGTGAAAGTTCATGTCCTCAAATTATTGTGAAAACTCATGATTCTAAAAACAGAACCATGCATAGTCGCAGATGCATACATAAAAAGAATTACGAGCTCTTTGTTTGGTTCTTCCCGTGTGTTAATGTATAGCCTACTAACCAGCAAACATAGCAGAAGAAATATTGTTATCTCAGGAAAGCTGATCCTGGAGATACATACATGGAAAGATGTTGATTTTGTGTCCATTTACAGTATAAATATCAGTCATCCATCCAACTTAGTGTCATGGAGCCTGTGCCAGCTAATAGTGGAAGGGTATACTCTGGATAGGTTGCTAGTCTCTTGGAGGACTCACACAGAGAGAAAGACTGTATCTTGAGGGAAAACCCATGCAGGGAGGACATGCAAACTACACACAGTAAGGCCTAGGCCAGCCAGGAGATTAGAACCAAGAACCTTCTTGCTGTGGCATGTCGGTGCTAACCACTGCGCCACCACCAGTGGCTTGATATGTATTGTGATAAACAAGGCAAATGAATGTTCCTTTGTTTAATGTTTTTTTAAATACAACAATCTGTGATTGACAGCTTATTTGATTAGGAAATCCAAAACATTTCCTCCTCATAAAAAAAACTAGTATTACCAGATTGCCCCACCCCCCCCCCGCCCCCTTTAAAAAATGAGCTTGCAAAATTGTATTTCTGACATGTAAATTCTGTCTAATGTGTTGTATGATGAACGTATGCATCTGTGTTTATCTCTCTGCCTTCAGATGCCAGCATCATATCTCAGTAGTGTGCTTTATTTAATAAGTTGAGTAGATCAGTAGGATAGAATATGGTCTTCAGAGCAAGAGTTAGTGAGTTTAGGTTGCCCTCTTCTCACTCAAACAGTTCTCGCTCTTTCAGCAAGCAAGAAGTTTTTTGTTTGTTTCGTTGTACTTTAACTGTCAAAAGTCAAATGTAAAACAGTTCTTGCATGCACACTTACCCTTGCAAGAAAATCTGAGAAGGGCATCCAGGAGATGTTTTAGAAGGATCTTGAGCACATGGCAAGGAAACACTGCAGACATCGCACAACTTTTGCAACAATTTTTTTCAACCAAGGCGATGTCTAGAAAGAGCAGTCAGCCAGGACTAAGGTTTCGAAACGTCTGCTGATCCCTTTGTACATCCTTTCCCATTTCTTATTTGTCTTGCAACATATAAGCAACAAGCAAAAGCAGCATATTGTGTATGCGTCCTTGCGTGTCTCACTATGTTTAATACAATCAAGAGTGTCCAGTGCTACAGGAGCCGCTTACTGTCCTGGCTACATCGTCATTCGAAGCAGTGTAGAACATACTTTGAACATTACTGTGTGTACAGGTGTGTGTGCATGGGTGATTCTGCCAAGCTATCGCAAAGAATGACAGCGACTTTTTCAACCTTATAGAGTCATATGAGCTAAAATATTTGGTGTGGGGTTTTTTGGGGTTTTTTCCTACATTTTTACTGGGACCCAGGGAGGGCGAAATGTGGTTACTCATTAGGATTGTTGAGTGGATAATAAATAGAATGATATTTTAAGGATAGCTGATATGATGACTGATTAGTGGAAGGGATACGATGAGCCTAACCAAATGTGTCTGGTGTTGGCAGGGCGATGTTGTATGACTGTTGTTGCACATGTGAGAAATATTATGATTAAAACGAAACTACCTAAAAATGGCAAGAAAGAGGTAAACTAGTATTATCTCATTGGAGTAAATTATTTTTTCACCTAACCGTATCAGTCTGGAGCTAAGAATTAAAAAAGCAGTTTAACATTTGTGGTAAAACAATTTCTTTATTGTTGTTACAGCTTATGATTGATACAAGTTTTACATTTCTCCAACTAGTGACACATTTGATTTAGTGAGCTTTAGCGGTACTGGTAGGTGTTTTTATTTTTAGACATGGACATCCTTGCTGCTTCTCCATTTCCTGTTTTCATGCTAACTTAAGCTAACTGTCTGCGAGCTCTAGCTCTTGTTTGATCATCTCAGTCAAAAATCACGTCCTCTGAAATACCAAACTGGTCATTTAGGTTCATGTCGTAACCAGCTATGACACTAACCCATGTATTGACCAGTCATTCTCATGTGTGGTTTTCGCAGTTTTCGTAGTTTATGGCTAGTGTTCAAGCATGTACTACCCCGCCCTCACTCAGCTAATGCCACATTTGTGCTAGTTACATAATGCAGCTCCAAAATGGTTTGAGAGCTGGCAGCAAGAACGTAAGAACAATTGTGCATTAATTATGCATTTTTCAGTGTAAACACTCAGAATGAACACAGAAATTAAGTATTATGCCACTTTCACTTTCGCATATGCAGATATGAGGTAGTTAATTTGCATGTTGTGCCCCGGCGGGACAGTTGTTCCGACAAATCTGCCACATTGTGTTCTAATGTGTAGGTAAAGAAGATCATAGATTTCCTACTGCAGTTTTTTTTTGTCAAATCAGTGCCATCGTTGCACGTGGCATTTGCTATAATGCAAGCTGAAACATAAAATATGCACATAAAACTGAGCCTGTATAAATGTTCTCCTCTATGGTAGCCAATATTTTAAGCTAGTACATCTCAACAACTTGGCTACGAAGACAGGTCTCACATTAAATTCACAGTGAATAGCAGAATGTTCTAATCGTTCATTTCATATATACAAAGAAATCTCTGTTTAATATTGGTTAAACCAACTTATATGAGTATCAGCACATATGATATACACAGAAACATGCATAGCATGATGTACAAAGACACGAAACCTAGTCTCTTGATAAATGGAAAAACAGTCGTATGATATGGTCAGTGAGTCATTTTCGACAATTTCCCCCCACACACCTGAGGTTTCTCAGAGACAGTTTCAAGTTGTACCTGAGGTTTGTACCATCAAAACTACAGTTCTCTGTCTTGTTCGAATTGTTAATCACGGTGGTATATCTGCAAATGTGTGGGCAGCCACCTTGTAGTGTATGAGTTGTTAGATTAAGATGTAAATGGCCTTGAAATGCCCGCCTAAAAAAAAACAACATTATTTTACAAGAAAAATTATATTTACAAGCACAAATGCTGCATGTTAAGTCTGTCCAGTATTTTTGCTTTATTTTGTTTTTTAATCTTTATAAAAACTGATGACTTTAGTTCTTAGAAAACATTTGGGTCATTCACTATATTGTTGGAAGGACCGGTTGTTTCCCCTGTGCACACTAACTGTGAAAGTTTCAAACTAAACCACTTCATCTCTCCCCCTACCTCTCCAGCCTGACCCTTAGGGCCAAAATGACACAACTGTCAATAACTGTTTGATGTTAATATGCAAGCAGAGACTCTGTCTCTGGATTTTTTTTAGTATGTCAATCACTTGTCTCTTTTTTGATGATATGCTAAAGGCCTTTTGGGGGATAATTTTTTTAGGTCAAGTTGCGATTTGTGCATTCTTGTGGAGTCACATGATGTACAATTGCAGATGGAAGCTGAAAAAAGAAACCACTTCTCTTTTACTTGGCTTTGGAACGTGAGTTTAGTAGAATTTCTCATAATGAGAGATGAAAATTTCAGTTCTTTCTTTAAAATATAATTGAAACATACAACAGATAAACTGAAAACAAATAGAATCTGTCTATAAACCAATTTGGCGAAAAACAGTGTGCTGTAAGGAGCTGGAATAATCTATCAGTGCTGTGTATTTGTCCATACGGAGACTGAACTATAAAGCACATCTGTTGTATTGAGGAGTTTGCTACATTGTTGAAATCTGTTCAGATTAAATCTCAACAACAAAAGAGAGAGTGAGTGTCTGACCCCGGTT
Organism: Etia nguti; assembly: GCA_015106755.1. Classification (NCBI taxonomy): domain Eukaryota; kingdom Metazoa; phylum Chordata; class Actinopteri; order Cichliformes; family Cichlidae; genus Etia; species Etia nguti. The sequence goes on from VUQG01023069.1 coordinate 20,734, forward strand.
CATGAGGTTAAACAGCGCTGCTATTCTTGTAAGAAATCAAATCAAATCAGGGAACTATTATGTTCATGTTAGTGTTCTTGGGTTACAAATTGCATGAGGAGCGAGTGCGTCACCATGGTCACATCAACACTGAGTGACTGAGCGGAGGGAGAGAAGTGCAACCAAAGAGGCATGATGAGCTTGCCTGTCAGTGTGTAGCAACAGGAAATCATCTGCATCTGATGTCTACCACCTCACACACACACACACACACACACACACACACACACTTAGACACATGAAACTAGAAGAAAAACTGTATACAAGAAAACGACTTGAAGCACATGGCCACACATACACAAATATGCACTGTGTATTTAATACAGCAGCTAAATGCGCGCATAAAAATACATAAAAATGAATGACACATATAAAACTGACAATAAAACCACACACAAAGACACACACACAGACCACATGATAGTTTGCTGTCTGAACTTCTGCTGAGCCCAGACTCTGTCAGAAGGAGAAAATGTGTGTGTAGTTCCCTTTCTATTGGTCATCACTTCCTGAGGAAAAACATGACCACACACACAAGCTCACTCACACTAGTCTCTTCTCCTGTCACTGCCACTGTCACTTCTTGGTCATTTAGCGGACACTGAAGACTCTGAACTAAAACAGGAGAAGCAGGGTGAGTGGACTGCGCCGTACCCCGTGCGTGTGTGTGTGTGTGCGTGTGTGTGTGTTGCTGTCATTCAGTTCATTATCTTGTTCCAACATTAGCTGCTTTGGATAGCCTTAATAAGCGCAATAAGTACAAAGACCAGTCATGATCAGGAAGCTGCAGTTAAATTGTACATTTAATCGTGGCATCCAGTCAGTTATCTGCGAGCAGACATTAGCACTGATCAGTGAGATACTAGAGGTCAGCCAGTTTTATTTGATTTGCCTTGACAGATGATTTACAACTTTATGGATATGTTTTGGTGTGTAAGCAAGATTATCGTGATATTATGTAGCATCACTGAACTCAAAAACTTTTGGCTCAAAGAATTTTTTTCTTTTTTTGTGTTTAGTAAGAGCAAATTCAGATTAAAAAAAAAAATGTGTGTGTGTGTGTTTCTGCTGTTAATGCAAGACTCCTTTCAAAAGAGTAGATTAAAATTATGATTAGCAGGACATTTTAGGATTAGCGAACAGCATTCTTGTTTTGTTTTTGTTTTTTTTAAAGAGGGAGGTGCATTTTCTTTGATTTATTCGTATTTATGTTAATTTTGCCTCTCTCCTGATCTGACCTCAGGTTGACTTAGTGTTATCGGTGCTCAATTTTCCTAGCTTTTGAAGTTGAAACAAAAAAAGAGAGAGAGACAAAAATCAAATTGAAATCAGAGAAAGGTTGTCTGGATGCTGTTTTACTCAGAGCTGTGCCAACCAGACAAAACTTGTGGTTTCAAACCTCCCACTGTGTCAAACTTTGAAGATTTTTGGTGAGTAAATTCAGTACCAACCAAGTATGTGGGTTTTCAGACAAGAGGAGACTCTCGATTCTACTGACAGGGCAGTCCAAACCTCTGCCTGACACCTTAGGTGCACATGGTTTTCCATCACTCTCCTGTTTGATCATTCAGGTGCAGAGGGGGAGGCCCTTTTCAGGTAATTCTGTCCACTGTGGCTTCACACCACCAGAATATAAAAAAAAAACAAAAACGCGTATGACGATGATTTTTTTCTCTTTCTGGGTATTTTTTTCTTCTTTTTTTTTTGCATTTGAACTGCATTCGGCCTTTTAAACTTTGTTGTGTTTTTTTAAGTGCATCTCGTACCATCTCATTTTGTAAACTAGGTTGCTTAGTCAAATAAACCACAATATTTTTTACAATGCATGTTTTTTTCCAATGTCCCACAGCTTCCTTATGCAGGACTAACTAGGCAAAAATAAAGCACACTAATCTTTTCAAAGAATTTGTGGGGACTGTGCAGACGTGCAGGCGGACATATCTTTGTTTTAGTCACTGACAGCGAACCACATACTGTTTTACATGAAGAGGTCAGGAAGTCACAGAACTCTCTGCACTAACTCTCTCTCTTTCTCTCTCTGTCGCACTTCAACACATTCATGTACACAGAAAAGCTGGTAAAATAAATAGCTTACTGTGCAAAAGAAAGAAAGAAAAGAGGGGGAAAAAACGCTCTCTTCTACAGGGGAAATACTCTGCAACATGTCACTTTATCGTCAGGATCTCATAAAAGCAACGGCTAGAAAACTGTTAGACTGTTAGACTAAGTTTTGTTTAGTAACTACGCAGCTCTTCTTTATAGTGCATGTCTATATTTACCTATTTTTCTTCACTTAGTTGTGATATGTGAAAAAAAAAAAAAACTTGTTGCTTTTTTTGCAAGAACTTTTTTTTTCCAGCTTTCATGTGGAAACAGAATATATTTCCAGCCACATGTGTTGAATGAGAGATTGCCTGGTTTGATATGCGTGGTTCAGCCCTCGCCTTCAGACAAGTTGAATAGTTTTTATTCAAACAGAAAAGATAAGAGTGTTAGTGCCTTGAATGTAGCAGGGCCGGTTCTCCCTTTACTAAGTATACGAGGCTGACTTCTGTGTTAACGTCTCTCATGTTCTTAGCTCCTCTTTCCCCTTGCCTGACTTATGTTTAATAGCACTCTTGCTGGAGTGCTTTTAAACACTCAAAAAGAAGAATTATGATGTTGGATTTTTCCTGACTGTATCGGGCGGGTTTTTTTCTTCTTCTGCATGTTTTTCTTCTGCATGTTTTGCATCTTTTAGTGTTTTTGTTCCTAGTTCCTAGTAGTGCTTTAAAAGGTAAGTAAGAGGCTTGTTCCCTTGATTTTCAAAACAACGTTCAAAGCTACAGACAGAACTTTAAACGCTTTCTGTGAAGTAATCTGATCTCTTGCATTTTCTTCAGTCTGTTTTGGACCAAATTATTGGCGCTGTGAAGAAATATGAACATTAAAAAGCGTCACATTTGTTTTGCAACTCGGTCCCTGAAGGAAAGATTTCACATCTCTCAGTCTGACCCCCTGTTTTTCCCTCTTTTTTCCAAAGTTGCTGCATCCAGGCTGCGAAAAAACAACACGACACTCGCTCTTAAAGTTAACATTTTGGTCTTGCTGTTTCATGTAATAATAACGTCTCTCTCCTCTTAAGTAATTGGACACTTCTTGTCCCTGTTTGTATGAGCTCATTTCGCATAAAATGCTGATGTGCCTCACTGTGTGTTTGCTCCCACACACACTGTCTGGCTTGTCCAGGTACAGCAGCCTGCCAGACCTGCCTGCCAGATTGCCGTTGGGCCTTTGTTATTAGGTCGCGAGTGAGGCAATAGCCAATAGAAAGTACTCCTACACACTGTACTCTTACGTGGAAATCAAGTTCTGACATGTGGAAATTTGAGAACTGGCAGGAAACAACTGTCACACGTGCTCACATGTACACACCTTTTGAAACACACTGCGTGTCCCTTACTAGTCATCCCTCACTTTTTATAAACTCTGACAGGTTGCTTTCCCACAAACCAGTCCGATAAAATCAGGTTCATTTGGTTGCTTTTGCACTGTAGCATTTCCAAGAAGAGGAGCTATAGGAAAAAAAATCTTTTTACCTTTGATTACAACATGATTTAAGCACCTTGGCTTAACTGCCACTTTGCAGCCTCCTTCCCTTTTTTTCCCCTTCCCATGTGGTGGAGAGCACAGAGCATGAATTTCCTAAGATAAGAGTTTTTTCTAAGTCTCAGGGGTCCAGTTTTATTTCTTTTGGTGGTCTGGGAACTCGCTCTCTTTCACCCTTCCTGCTTTATCTCTCTTGCCTTTTGTCAGAACTCACTCTCCTGCTAATTTTCTGTGTCCTGATGACTTCATGCCAACGAGAGCGCAAGTTGCTCCGGTGCTATTTTAGCTTTAGATCAGCTGGCACCTGGCCAGCATATGGAAAAATAACCAGGTTTCTCTGTTTATTAATAGTCACCAGCTTCCAGGGCAGTGGAAGTTACAGCATGTGGACACGCACATGCTTTCTCTCACTCGCTGTGAAACAATGTCACAGTTGATGTGAATTTTAAGTGGACCCCCTATTGATTTTCGCCACCACATTCCAAACAAGTAGAGAGGAAACAATATGCAGTTGAGGAGGATGAGGAGGATGTTTGTTCCACAGGGATGTTGTGCCAAGTAATTTGGAGCCATTTCAAGCCATTTTTATAGCTGGTGCTACTATGCCACCTGAGTATTGCTATTTTGGCTTTGTCCTGTTGCATAATTTCTTGTATTCTTTTGTTACACTTATTTTTTTCCAAATCAGGCAGCAAAGGTTGATGAGCGGAGGAAGGTTTATTTTGAGATTTGGTGGTGATTGTGAAAGGTTGTTTGGAAGGTCACTGAACTTTTTCCTCTATTGATTATTTATAAAGTGCCCGCTGTCCTCTGTGTTTTTTCACAGTCTCTTCAGTTTAAATCAAGGTCGGAATTTCAGTACAGTCCTGTTACGAGCACAGGAAATATATCCAGTTTTCATGCTGATGTTTAGAAAGATGCCGAATCGGCCTTTCTCTTCCCATCATAAACTAGCAAAAATAAAGAAATCTAACAGAGTGTTAGACTGTTAAGAAAAATATCAAATGGATCCCACTGTGCATTAAGCCAAGTGTTACTTTAATCCAATGAGCATTAGCACATAAGTTAATCTGACATTAACACAACAACATTTAGAAAGTAGATATCCCTAGTGTACTGAATGTGTGTCAGCGGAAAATAGCAGCCAAATATTCAGAAATACTCATTTCTACCATAAAAGTAAAATTGGAAAGAAATAACATAAAAAAGTGCAGTATGTAACTGATTTAAATCTGCCAGTATATATTCAGGGTCCGTCTCTTTTATGGCATAGAATCTGCCCCCAGTGTGTACAAGTGTGTAGTAATAGTGCTCAGACTGCATATAAAAGATGGTCATAGTTGCTATGATGCCATTTACTGGTTAAAGCATTTCTGCTCCTTCCATGTTGTTACTTGTTTTTTACATAAACCCACTTAGTTTTGCTGTACAGTTGCATATTTTACCATAGAGCCAGAGCAGCGTCGACATTATGCTGAAATATGCTGATAGATAACCAGATAACCTTCTGGTTTGCACAACCGAAGAGGACACGGAACAGCAGGGCATGTGCAGGTCAGACTTTAGGAAGTACTCCTAATTTCTCTTTAAAAATTAAAACAGATCACTCATCGGCTTGGGTAAATAGTTTTAAAGCAGGACCCCACTCGAAAATTACAAAAGAAATGAAAATGTGGTAAAAATATTCTGCGCTCACAGTCATTTTAACCTTTGGTGAGTTCACTGATCCACTTCTGCGCCTAGAAAAAAAAAAATCTGTCCTGTCATTCTCCTGGTTTGCCTCTGTAGTCTATTACATTTTTGATATTTTTGCAGTTTTTTTTTAACGTGGCTACATTTCTCTGCGAGGTTGTAGTTTAAAGTAGCTTGTTTATCCCTAAATTTGTTGTGTGGCTCAGTGTAGGTTTAGTAATGGTATACAGCGACTCTTTTAAATGGGTATCGCTGTGCTTTTTAGTTTACAACCTCAAGGTGTAACCTGTGTCAGTACAAGTGCATTTCTTTATTTATTATTTATTTATTGACGTATTTATAGGCAATAGCAAAGCGACTAAGTGACTTGAGCCAAATGTCAAAGTTGGTTACGCGTCCAGTTCATACGCTCTGGTGACAACCCTGAGCCGGAATCAGGAGTCCATTCAAGATCCTGCAAGTTTCTGCATATCAGTCCTTTAAACTGTTGATGTTTTCTACACTCGTAAGACTTTTGTCCTGAAATTTTGACCTTTATTTAAACCGAAAGGACCAAAAACAAAAAAACCCCACTGTGGGCAGTTGGTATATAATCAATAGAGGGTAAAGGTTGATGATCTGAACTAGAGAACCTGCCAAACAATCTTTCGTAACCGCCACCAGATCTCAAAATAAACCTCTGCCAATCAACCTTTAATGTCTGATTTTGATAAATATAGATATAGATATATATATATATATAAGTAAATATATTTAATTCTACAACAGGACAAAGAGCCTGGAGTGGTCTCTAGGACTAGAAAAGCGTTGCATAAATGCACTCAAGTGAATTGTACCGTCCTTAGCTAGCTAACCGCTTCCACAATGCAAGCACAGAAATATGGCCTTGCTTAGTTGCTTATTGCGGTGCCAATTGGTTTCGCCTCCAGTGGGTGTGGTTTTCAGAGAATGACTTCCTGTCTTTATTTGTGAGCTTATTGGAACTTTACCAATAAAAACTTCAAAAAACACCCATTCAAGAAACCGCAGTTTCAAGTGTAACATACTCCACCAAAAAAAAAAACATGTAACATAAACCTGTTTGCAACAGTCTGCAAAAGTCTAATTTTTTTCCCATTAATACTGTTTTTCTAATACATTATTGTTCTCATACTGCGATTTGCAGAGGACGCTAATTGTTTTTCAGAAACAGTTTCATCTTAAAAGATGCGTTATGGCAGTATTTTGACCTGCTGTCAGTTGGTGTTGAGCAGTTTGACATTGTTTTGCAGTAAGTAGATAAGACTGCTGCAGCTCAGAGCCAGGGATGAATTTGCATGTCATTATATCGGTGGCAAAGGTTTAGATTTACAGCTACGCCATTCTGAGAAAGTAATGTTCTTCATAATTTTGATATACGACGATGATTTTTTTTTTTTTTTTTTTTTTTTACAGGTTTAAAAATTTC
>VUQG01023069.1:27519-48349 GCA_015106755.1 Etia nguti
GCGGTTTTTTTTTTTTTTTTTTTTTTTTTTTACAGGTTTAATAATTGCCAGGGGGCCAAACTTCAACCCATATGAGTGACTCATTTTATAGAGCCACTGTCTGGCAAGGCCATTTAAATAGCCTACATCCTAAAAACAACATATTCTACAACTTGTACATTACATCAGGGCCTTGTGCAAAGGTAGCCAGGCTTATACAGGCTCGTATGTGGTTTGCTTTCATGTGGACTGCAGTAACCTCGGACTAGTGGACTTTGATCATCTGGGCTGTTTTTTTTTCCTTCCAATGTTTGACCATCTGCATTAGAAACTGAAATGACACAAGAACTTTAATTTATTTATACTAACAGCAAGCGGAATACCCAGAGGGAGTTGTTCAGTAGAAATCAAGAGATTGCACACATTGCTTAGGAAAATGTTTTCTCAGTGTCAACAAATCCCATGAAAAAAGATTAAGAACCAACAAAGAAGTGGATCATAACCATTTGTCATTGTAGCCAAAGTGTATTTTTCCATGTAACTGTTAGCAATGATTAGAAACGCATCAAAACACCAAATCATGGTCCTGGCTGCTGTACTTTGGCAAGTGCAACAAAGAGAAAACAATAAATGCACATTTTTTCTAAGGATTTTTTTGTTGTTGTTGTTGCTCCTTTTAAAAGAATAATTTCACTCTCTGACCTTTTTCTGAAGATTTCTGTTTTCAGAAAAAACAAATGATTATAGGTGAGAGCTGCAGGCAAGTTCGTGCAGTCTGAAATTATGCAGAGGCAGACAAGACATTCCAATGGATTAGTTATCAATTAGAAAAACAGTGGTAAACACCAACCGTTTCCTTTAATAGAGTTGCACAACATAAAATCTTCAGCAAAGGAAAAGTACAATTCCTAGAAGTTGAAAAAAATACTGTTCAATTTTTACCACCAACCCAGTCGTTAAGACACGAGAAGCTGCAGAAGCTAAAGGCCTGCATCCTTGGCCTGCTTTCTATGTCCTGTGGTTGGGCAATCACACAGCGATCCACCCAAACAGCAACAGAGGAAGGCAGTGTTTTGAGCAGAAGAGACGTTCCTCAATGCCAGAGTTCATTTTGTACTGCCTGTGACACAATCAGTGTTCCCTGTTTACTAGATAACAGAGACACTGCAGGAATGAAGTAAAGCACGATGGGTACTCTTTGTAGTGTTTTTAATGGAGTGTGTGCGCACGTCCCAAATGTTTAGAATTTTTCTGATAAGTCCTTTTTAATTATTCACAACTGTACAACAGTGCATGTCGACTTGTCTACATGTATTTTTATTTTCCTATACATCTTTTTTTTCATCCTATCCTTGCATCTTTTGCACCAAGTTTTCTTTTATTCTCAGTGGTTATTGTTTTTCTAATTATGTTAAGTTAAATTTAGCTGGCAACTGATTTTTGAATTAACTCGCATACTTGCCTTTTCTCTCTCTTACAGTAGACATGGTGGACACCCAGCAGCTCCTGGCCTGGCCTGTTGGCTTTAGTCTGAACACAGCAGATCTGCCAGAGCTGGAGGACAGCTCCCACTCGCTCGAAATGAAACATTTGTCCACGTTTGACTACGCCTCCATTTCCTCCTCCTCCATCCCTTCCTCCCTGTCTCCCCCGCTTGTATCCTCCATCCCTTCCGCTGGCGTGGCCTATGACCTAAGTCCACCGCAGAGTGAAGAACACCTGACCAACATGGACTACACAAACATGCACAGCTACAGGACACAACCAGACATGTTCAGTAAGCGCATTGATCAGGGACGAATGATATAAATGTGAAAAATACTTAAGGTGTAATAAAGCAAGAGGTGAGCTGACTGAGTTGTAGACTGAGATTAAGAGATGTGTTGCATGCATCAGAGTAACTATTAAAGGCAGTTATGGGTGGCAGGATGCAGATTTATAGCAGCAAGGTTTAAACAACCGAGTGCTGAACTTTTAAATGGATGTAAGAGGTGAAGTTTGAACTTTTTGTGCTTTCTGTCTGTCTTCCTTTCTGCGTGGTGGTGTTTCTTTATCAGATTCCATCAAACTGGAGCCCGAGTCACCTCCACAGTACTCAGATAGTCCTGTGCTATCCAAGCACCCAGACGATACGTCGGCGGCAGCGCTAAACATCGAGTGCCGCGTGTGTGGGGACAAAGCGTCGGGGTTTCACTATGGCGTTCACGCGTGTGAGGGCTGCAAGGTAAGGCAGCATTCTCATGAGGGAAAATGAAAATGACGGTGAGCGTAGAAACATTTCAGATAGTCTCATAATCTCATTCTTCATTAAATTTCTTTTTTTGTTTTGTCCATGTAAAACCTCAAAATATTCAACTTCTTCTTAGAACAATCCTCACTGAGGTTTGTCATTGGTTAAAATTTTACTAAACTGCACACAGCGGTTGACACGATTCATGTTGAGGTCTTTAAAGTTTACTGTATGTGACAATTTGTGGATCAGTCGATGCATTTTAAGCGGTGCTCCATCTTTGCTCAGTTTTAGAGAGGATTTTTTAAAATGGTTTTCAATCATCACAGAAATGATTCATGTGTTAAATCATGATTCATATCAGCAGAGAGTGTGTTAAGTGTTTTTCTTAAAAAGTAATGCTCAGATGATTATAAATCAGCAGTCATACTACTTTCAAGTCGTGTCAGGAAATGGTAATGGGTGTAACAATTTCTACTGCAGCTCTTTTCTCTCTCTGCCACTCTTTTTCTGTCACTGTGTGTCACCCGTCGGTGAAACTTGTTGGTGGAATAAATAATTCTATAATGCATGGAGAGAAATGTGCTTTTTTTTTTCATCTTTTTGATGTCTGCCACTCTAACCACAAGCCCCATACATTTTCCACTCAGCGAGGGCTCAAGATAGGCGTGTGCTTCTTCAGACAGTCACCCATTTAAACTCTCTGTCTGTTTGTCTGTCTGTATAGAGTATAAATAACTAATAGAGTGTGGGTGAAGTTTCAGAAATATTTCCATTTTCTTTGAAATATTGACACATTACAGAAACATGAACATTTTTCTCCAAACACATATGAGATGGATTTTTCAGAATCGGCAGCAGGCCTGTCTGTGCATCTTTTGGTTTAGATCCAAGAAGCTTTTGTGCGTCTGAAATCAAACTAATTTGAAAAGAAACCTTCACTCTGGCGCTTTCACAGAAAAAAGAAACTGAAATGCAGCAGCTTGTTACTGAGTAGTATGATTCAGCTTAGTGCAATACAGGAGGCCTACTATAAATACTGCTTACTTACTAGGAAAAGTCCAGCTGAAATATTTTGTAGTTTTCATATTGTTAGGAAATACTTAAAACAGATTTAACAGGTGCTGTTTTCCCCCTAATATCATTTCTTTATCTATGTTGAAGAGCTTAATTATAAAACAGCCCACACTGGTGGTTATGTGGCTCATTTATGCTGTTTTAATAGTTTTCCATTTTAATGGTTGACTTGTTCCTTGTTAATTACATTAACTTCATTTTAGGCTGACATCACATGTAGCAAACACAAGCTACCAAGCCAAATTTAGTCTTAGTGAGTTTTTGCCTCCACAGGTAGCAGAGTCTATTTTCTGTAGACATGTTCATCTCTATTCTTACACACCTGTACAGTGCTTACTGTTACAAGGCCACTGATACCGCTCAGTGGCCTCGGTGCCCTCCTCGCTCGTCAAGGTGAAGCTACGAGGCTTCCAAGGAATGAACAGCTGCATGTGAATACAGACCGTGAAAGTAAACTTACAGATATCTGTTTCATGACAGTTATTGATGGATTGATAATCCAAATGACTAAATTCAAAGGATGAAAGTGTTTTTATGAACCTGCAACGGGGTTTGAAAATATTCATGCCATATTCATTCAGTATGAAATACTGTGTAAGAGAAAGGGTTGATCAAAGAAGGGGGCCTTTTTTCAAAAAAAGAGTTTTCACTAATTCGTGGATTCCCTTTGTTTCTCACAAACGTCCTTCCAGTGGATCGTAACCATGGATTTGTTTTTGGTTGGCTTAAACCCTAACTCCCTAGAAGATGTACATTTTCACTAGGAATGAACAGAGCTGCAAGCTACGCATGATTTATTCAAATGATCAGCTTTTCTTTTAAAATTTGGGTTTGTACTAAACTACATAATGCTGACAGTTATTTTTTTAACTGCAGCTTGGATTGTAAAAACAATCAAAAAGAACACGACCCCTGACAGTCACCTTGAACTCCACCACAGTGTTAAAACAGAAGCTCTTTGACACTGTTGCGGAACAAGGGTTTCTGTTTTTCTGCCTCCGTAAGCTGTCACTCTGTACCGTCAGGGGCTGAATGAAGGTGAGGTAGAGTAGTTATTGTTCTGCTGATGTCTCAGGGGAGACTAACAAGAAGAAGGGGGTCAGCCAAGCAGGCAAACACTTAATTGTTTTAAAACAGAAAACATTCTTTATTGAGGTGGAGTCTTGACCCCTTTTAACTTCCTTCTTCTTTAAATAACCTATGATTAAAAAAGAAACATCTGTGGATCATAGGAATGTAGATGCTTATTTGAAAAGCCTTCGCACAAAGTCCTGATGTCAGTTTTTATTCTCACTGAAAATTCGCCTTTCAGAAATTTGAAGCCCATAGGATTTTCTTTACCTTTTACACTGCTCAGGGTGTAGGAATGTATACTATAAGTTTGGCCATGGCTACATATTAATAGGTGAGATAAGCTTCTTTGGTCCTAAGGTTGAAGACATAATGTGTAAATTTGCACAGTTAACTTTTAAATAGACTTGTTGGCCCAATGATTGGCTTCCATACAGATTAGAAAGAGCCAGGTGTCTTATCAGTATTTGTCAATCAGTAGACACTGTTACTTTTCCAGCAATTAACTTGATTCAGAATTTGAATTATTAAATGAAATGTTCAAACTTTTTTATGCCCCTCAATCCTTTTTGTTGAAGGGATAAAATGTGCATTAGAATAGGGCTTATTTGAAAAATGTTGCCAGAGTAAGCAGAGTGCAGCAACCATAAGGACTGTAGTCACTACATGTGTACTAACTGTATCCCTCTATTTCACAGGGTTTCTTCAGACGCACCATCAGGTTAAAGCTGGTGTACGATCACTGTGATCTTCGCTGTCGAATTCACAAGAAGTCTCGTAACAAATGTCAATACTGTCGCTTCCAGAAGTGCCTCAACGTCGGCATGTCACACAACGGTAAGCCGGTGGCATTCATACACACATTTTCATGACAGTCTGCGCACAGTCAGAGCGCGCATGGGTCGTATTTTTTAGTAAACTCAAATATGAACTAAAAAAAAAGTTTACAGCAACAGAAGATGAAGCTTCTGTGCATTCATTTTTTTTGTTGTTGTTTTTTTCATTTTCACATCCATCCCTCAGACAGGAATGAAACCCCCTATTTATATGTCTATAAATAAGCAGATGTAGGTAAAAAGACTGATTCTTCTTTGAAATTGAGGTCCAGGAAGCGCCTCTTCTCGGACTAAGTACTTATGCCCTTTGAGAACAGCAGATGCGTTTTGACCACACTGCTTCCAATTTAGCCTTTGAGGTGTCATAGTAATGTGCGCAGAAATCTATATCACTGTCTTAAATGTTGCCAATTCTTTTATCTGTGGTCTTTGGCCTGTGTTGCAAATCTTGGTTCATGTTTTAGTTCCCATCATGCGCGCACTGTGCACCTGCCACCACCCAAATGATTCATATCACAGTAGAAATTCAAAGATGAGATTCTGGTGTATAGCTAACTATAACGCCTATCAAAAGTTCTAAATTTTGACCTGCCTTTGTGCTTTATTCAACAAAGGCCTGATAGTGACAGATATGATAGGTGTGAGTAGCACACCTATCAAAGGCGTGCTACTCACAGCCGGACTGTTTTCACTGCATATCATCAAAAATGTGTTATAGCAACTCTGTCAACTTTGCTGTTGTTTGAATGTGTGAAAAGTTGCCAGCTTCGGTTTTATTCGCACAAGCATTTGGGTGATTGTGTACATTAACTTTGTACATCAGCCACGTGAGTGGGTCTTTTTTGTTGTACATGCAGTTTTAGAGGGTTGACATCATAATCAGTCAATTTGCCTCCTTACAGGTTCTGTTTCTAAACAATTCCACAACATAATTATAATTGTAGTGCATTCTTAATTTACCTTACAGTGTCCTTTTTATATTAGTCTAAATGCTGTTTTCACACGTACACTGTAGGATAGGGGACACAAAGATCTGTTAACACCGCCAATGTCCAACAGTCTGTGGAGCAGTTACAGTAATGTTCTCTCAGTCCAGAGGAACATTTACATACAACAAATACATAATTACATCACTAATATGATCCCTTTAAAAAAATAAAAACTGAAAACACGCATATGTTTGCCTTTCATGTACCAGACATTTGTACGTGGAGCTTTTTACTGAGATACAAGTAAACAGCTCTTAGATGAACTCACCATTTGCAAAGTACTCCACAGAAGTACAATACGCAGAGAAACTGTCTACTTCAAAAAAAATCTCTTCTTTCATCTGTTGCTATGAGACTATAGAATAGTTTTGTTTTGTTAGCTTTTGTTGTCCAGTCAGGCGCATCAACAAGCACAGCTGACTCCACCTCCTCAGCTGTGTTTCATTATGAACCTCGTGAGTAAATGAGTATACTCTGGTCGTGTTTGATTGACGTCTTCCTGATTCTCCTGTTATATTTGTTGCACCTGTTAGGGTTGGACACATTATAGCTCTTTCCCTTCTAGGCGCACTTATAGCATACTCGCCGTACTTCAGTGAGGTCTGAAAATTAAAATAACTCTGCAAATCATGACAAGTCAGAAAGCCCTGCTTCCCACAAAGAGCGCTTCCCCATCGGCACTGAAAAAGTGTGTGAGGTTATGTAATTTGTAATAAATAGTGAGCATGCATTAGCTATTATTTTGGTGGCTGTAACACCACCAAAATAATAGCTTTCCTGTCGATTGCAAACACAGATTTGAATAGTCCGATGAAGTCGGTTTGCCTGCTGGTAAAAAAATTTTTTTTAAAAAGCATGAGAGCGACAGGAAATTCTCTCATACATTAGTGGAGGTGTGTGGCTACACTGAACTCTGTGGTCAAGTGGGCAAGAAGTTGACAGAACAGGAAATAACAAAGGCATGATGTTAAATTATACAACTTTTTATCAAACACTGATGTTGTTGCTGCCCTGTCATTGGCCTTGCACTTGCTGAAACTAAAGCTTTTTGTATTTTGCCATATTGCTGTAGAAACAAGCAGAATTCCCCCTTTCAGAGCAAACAAGGTGATCTTTGAAGAGCTCCGAATAACCCCGCTTCTCAGGTAAATTAATGGGGACTGCACCTAAGACTTAATATGACAAACCACTGAAAACACTGGCATGCTTGCATGGTATCGGTGTGCTGGATTCAGAGGAAGTCCTTTTTTTTCCCTACTTGACAGCTTGTAATTGCAGTTTGTTAAAAACATTATGACACTGTAATGGAGACCAGGGGCTCAATACCTTAACCTAACCCTATATTTATACTAGCTTCTGAATGATTGATACTGGAATCACTTCAGTATTTTTCAAGTGGCAGTTTTTTAAGGGGCAGTTGGACTGGAAGGTGAATGAACACAGGGGAGCTGGCCATCTACTGTTCACAACTTAAATTATGTTGTATAGTGTATTAAAAGAGTGTGTCTTAATATATATATTTGTTAGCAGTACTCAGCTTTTTTTTAACAGGATGTAAGTAAGCACCTGCTTAAGAGGTCCTGGGACAAACCAACATACTGGGGGAGTTTAGTCAAGACATTTCTAATATGTGTAGTCAGTTAAAGCATATGTAAACAGACTGCTTTATAGAGAGTTCTTCATTTGGTTTTGTTACAGACTTAGGCCATTCCAGATACTCACCTGAGACAGGTAGAGTATAAAAGAAAACCAGTTGCATTCAGTGGTTTTGTTAGTTCTGCTCTAATAATAAATATTAAAAAGTTCATGGATGAATTTTATTTCAGCCTGACGCCTCTTTGGTGTCAGGAGTCTTGACTCTGAAGAGTGAGGTGAATATTAAAAGGTGGAAAAAAAGAATGATTTTAATGAAGTGGTAGATGATGGTGAAGGTGCCACAGCTTACTTACCCAGTGGGCTAGAGCAGGGGGCAGTCCTGACCTTAGACTGGATATACAGACAGATGCAACCTAAATAGTGAGAAATGGCATATTTTACCAAGACTGAGGCCATATTATTACCACAGGGTCATGGAACTTGATTATTTGGTACCTTGGGCAGGCCATCTTGGGGTTTTTCCAGTCTGTCAGACATAGCAGGTTACCTCCACCAAATAAGTTCCCCAGTTCAGCCATTGCCCATCATAAATACACCGACTGTAAGAAAAGGAACGGATTTAAGTCATCCCCCTTGAAAGAAGCTCACCTGGTAACTCATGCATATTAGTCTGGTAACTGTTACATGTTAGTCATTTGTAACTGTGCTACCCACTGACTTAAAGCTTTGCCCCTGAGATGAGTAAAAGCCAAAGACATGTTGCAAATTTTCTGCTGTGGTTTTTTTCTAGGTAGGCATAGCTAGAGAGGTGGGGACAGATTTTATATCCAAACTTCTACAGCAGGTTTATCAGCTACTAGGTGTACACACCACCCCCAGTCAAAGCGTTACAGCAAGACCCTGAAGAAGATGCTGCACAAATTTGACAGCGGTTCAAAAATTCAATTCATCATTGAAAACATTGGAATAAGTGTGTGGTATCTGTCTGCTGGATTCAGAGGCTCAGGGAACAAGTTTTCCCTACTTGGCAGCTTGTGACTGTAGTTTATTGAAAACAACATAACATTAATGCAGATGTGATCTTATCTATAAGAGTTTGGTCCCAGATGAATTATACATTACAGTCTCACAGTTTCATAACCAAAAGGTTCTTAATTCAAGCTTTTTTAAAATCCATGTCCCCTTTATCTAAGTAATGACCTTATAGCTGGTGCTGGTTAAAGGTTTTGTCAATCATCATGGCAAAAGTCTGCTTGACTCGTTGTCACACTTTAATCTTAGAACTGACTGAAACTCAACAACATTATAAGCATCTGCTATCAATAGATATATATTTTTTCTACCCTCCTGCTGCTTATCTCTGCGTCTTTCTCTCTACCTCCACCTTCTCTGATATCACTCTGGTGTAATAGGTATAGTCGGAGTTGTGTGGGTTTTTGTTTTATCAATGATTGACTTACGTTGAACTGATTTCTCCAGTTTGCTGTGTCACTGCCGTAGGCGCGGTGCCCAGTTAAGTGGTAGGGCCACTTTAGTTTGTATGCATTTGCTTAGGGTGTGCAGTCAGCATTACATAATCACGTACACACTGCAGTACATTCAGAGCTGGGAATGACATGGAAATAAGGAATAATTAATGACTTCCACTAACAGAAAAAGAATGGTTCACACCTTGGTGTCAGATTTCTTAGAAGAAAAAAAAAGACATCCACATCAGCCATGTTACAACCACAATGCTGCTTTCATGTATACGCAGCAGGGCAAGGGAAGCATTCACTTGAATGCTGGTAGATAGATATGGCAGTACCTCCTACTTTCATCCGCCAGTGGACCAGTTATTTCTTATGTGTTGTTTTTTTGTTGCTAATTCTACAAAACATGGGTTGCATTTTACATTTATTGACAGATATCAGACTTTACCGCTTTACAAAGTTACAAAGTCTAAAACTGACACGCAGATTTAATTTTGTCACATTCAGCATAAAATCAAGGCCCACTGTAAAATTTGAAAAGTGGTATGCAACTCTAGTAATAGAAGATACATTTTATATAGGTATATTTTTGATCAAATGAAATATAACCAATATATTTCGTTAAGGGCCATAAAATACACATAATTTTATCAGGTAATAGCCATTACAGGTGGTAAACTATTTATTATTCTGTGAAAATTACATTAATGCAATGAAAGCTGTTACATTTCAGATCAGTATTTATTATATTTTATTTTATTTATTCAGGTAGTCCCATTGAGACTCAATACCTCATTTACAAGAGAATATATTTATCAAACTCAGCTGAATCCTAAAATAAATACCTAAAAGGCAGGCTATTCAACAAACGACTCATGTTTTATAAAGATAATTAGCCTTTGTTGGGTTTATTTTTTTGTGATTCATTAAGGCGCATTACATGCAACAACAGATAGAAAGGGAAGGAGAAAAAAGACTAAACAAAGATTCTGTGAGAGATTTTCGGTGAACTGTGAAAACATCGGTTCGTACACAATATCAGAGTCAACAAAATGTTGTAATTGCCTCATAAGGCACACCTCAAAAATCACAGCAGAATCATTTGTCATCTTTTGATGCCACTGGATTTTCCCTTTCACTAAAGAAGCCATGAGTCATAAGACTCATGTGACTGTTTAACATTCAGAAATCTTTGAGTTATTAGAGCAACTCTGACAAGTTTTCCACTACTTAAATTCCAAGCTTGAGATATTGTGACATCGCAACGGTTTAAAGAATAGTTACCTAACATTAACGTTGTTGCATATCAGGTAAAAGAATCACGTCCCCTGTCTCAAATGAAATGTCCCACATTTTCATTTCATTCTTTGTTCAGTGGGGTTTGTAATGCTTCAGTATGCCGTTAAAATCTCGTTTGTTTGCTCTAGATGGGTTATTTTGTTGACATTAGCTGCTCAATTTGATTCATTGCTCATTGATTAAATATTAAAGATGTGATAAAGAAATTAAACAGTCTAACAGAAAGTAAATAGGGTGATGGAAAAGGTATTTAAATCCTTTACTTAAGCAGATATTGTTCTACATTGATTTAAATATAAGTATACAAAATTACCAGCTTTTAATAAAGTCAATTTTTTTATTTTTCATTTACTCAAGTAGAATACTGTTTATCAGCTGGTCTGAAATAACAGGAAGTGGATTTCAATCACATGACATGGTTAAGACAGATTTATTTTTGTGTATGCTAATCCATCATATATAGTCACCAAAAATGACCTGTTTAAGCGGGAAAAAGCTGGTATTCATTCACGTGTACATATCTACATATGAATGAGCATATTGTACTTGATGTTACAGTCTGATACGCAAGTAAATAGTGTGTTTTACTTCTGTTAAAGCTAGTTTACTAAAGGAAAAAAGTAGTTTATGAAGATTTTTCAGGGTTCCCCATGTTCTTTGAGTTCATTATTAAAGTTTTCATCCTAAAGGAGCCTAACTTATGTTTTGTAAAAGTTAAGTAGCACATGGTAACACGTGGTTTGGGAGTTTTGAGGTTGAAATGTCAGTCAAAATGGTATTAATTCAAACTGTACTTTTGAGGTCTCGTGACTCCGGTAAACTGACTCTAGGCTTCAGGTTTTGCGTATTTGCTGTGCACATGTGATTATGTCTGTTTTTCATGGTTCACCGGAGTGTTCTTCTGTTTCCTTTCCCAGCTATTCGTTTTGGCCGAATGCCTCAGGCGGAGAAGGAAAAACTGCTAGCCGAGTTCTCATCTGACATGGAGCACATGCACCCGGAGGCAGCAGATCTGAGGGCTCTGGCCCGGCATTTGTACGAGGCCTATCTGAAATACTTCCCTCTCACCAAGGCCAAGGCCAGGGCCATCCTCTCTGGGAAGACCGGAGACAACGTGGTAAGCAGCACTGTCTAAATTCTCATTTGCTTTGATTCGGATGTGTACAAATTTGGCAGACAGATAGCGCTCAACATTGGCATTCACAGGATTTGAACAGAAAATAGATCAGAAAAAAAATGTATATAATAATAATTTATACTTTATTGATCCCCGTGGGGAAATTCCTCTCTGCATTTAACCCATTCACTCAGTGAAGCAGTGGGCTGCCATTGGGCACCTGGGGAGCAGCGTGTAGGGACGGTACCTTGCTCAAGGGTGCCTC
Organism: Etia nguti; assembly: GCA_015106755.1. Taxonomy (NCBI): domain Eukaryota; kingdom Metazoa; phylum Chordata; class Actinopteri; order Cichliformes; family Cichlidae; genus Etia; species Etia nguti. The sequence goes on from VUQG01023069.1 coordinate 39,451, forward strand.
AGGGTAGCCGTTCAGGAGAATCGAACCCCTGACCTTCCGATCGCAGGGCCAACACTTTACCTACTGAGCTATCATTGCCCCAATATGAGCATTGCTGCTTAATATTAGACCAACATTTGAACTGATAAGATATTTGCAGGTGTGCATGTGGTTTCACTTGTCTTTGCATTCCAGGGATATATCAACCATGTCATCTACTCTACATATACCGAACATTCTCATCTTGCTGATGAGAGCTACTGAACCAGTTTCTCTTTCCTGTTTGCTTTTTCTCCACTAAGAACGACATGCACCGCACAAATTTGACCTATATATGTTTTTATATCTCCCATTCTGGAAACTATCGCAAGCAAAGATGACATTAAACAGAGTCAAGATCATACTAAACAGGCCAGGGGGAAAAATCCTTAACTTCATGCTGTATTTTACCAAAATTCAGAAGTAGGACATAGAAAAAGCCTTACTGCCTATTAAAAACTGTGTACCTTCACTTATACAAGCATTAAATTTAGCTAGAATTGTTATTAATACTACACTATTAATATGATTTAAACTCTAAGTATTTTAAACCTTTTACTCAGCATGTCTTTTAACATTTGTCAGCATAAATTCCTCTGAGCACGCTCGGTTTGGACTCAGATGACGCCTTTTTAGGCTGTTACTGCTGTGTTAACTCAAAAAGTGGATGGACTGGTTTCAACATGTCTTGGCTGTTAGAAAATATCTCAGGTTACAATGGTCAAACTACAGAACAGGGTGGTGTTGCTTCTTAGCACTCTTTTTGTTTTTACAGTGTTGGTTCGACAGTACTGCTCAAAACATCAAATGATTTCCTAAAGACATGGAAATTTAGAAAAGTTGAATGGTTTTAGAGTTTTCCAAAAGAGACCTAATCAAATAACATTCAAGCAGAACATAAATATATATCTATATACATTATTTTATTTTTGCTTTTAATTTATCAGTTTTCCTTTTTTATAATTTTTCTCCTTGTGATGCCACTATTCCTATACCTGTCTGTGTTTTATTCATATTAGTAGTAGTAGTAATACTAGTAGTATTACATTTGCCATTTATTCAGTGTGGCAACTGCATTTCTTTAATCAGACCCACATATGTGATATGAAGATGATGGCGTTAGCTTGATATCAGATAGTACTGTCAGCCTGTTACACTCTTTCCATTATCATTCTCACATTGTTCCAACTGTAAGTAGTTTCAGTTGGGGATTTGATTTAGTCTCTCCAACCAATCACTAGAGACCAACATATCTGCAAGAATCTAATGTCATTTTAAGTTGACACTGATGCATAGCCATGTCATCATACTGGTTTTGCTGGGCTTTAAGGAGTGGGGCGGAGCAAAGTAAAAACCAAATTTTACCATTGTTCCTTCTTCTTTTTCTTCTTTTTCTTGGTACTGATGCTGTTTGACTAATACTGCCATGGTGCACACTGGACAGTTTTTTTAACCGATAAAAACACAGGATCGAGTCACAAGATGTGAGGTGAATCACTGGAGGTCAAAAATTCATTGGTCTGGGCTCAGACAAATGATGGTTAATCTTTGAGAATATGAAAAACATCCTTAAAAACTATCAGCGTGAAGATATTTACAGTATTTGCGAATGTGTACGTTTATGTAGGCTTTTCTGTGAAACCTGATCACTTCATCTTCAGTGACTTTTTCCCTCGCAGAATAAAAAAGTGGGTTAAAAACTTTGAACGTATTATATTATTAAAATGTAGAAGGAGCTTTTTAGTGTTTTGTTTTTTTACTCGTGTTCTCAGATAACTCTCAGCTCAAGGTTGCACCGCATCTCTTTCTTCTGCTTGTTATGACTGTTCATCGTGGTGATTGCAACCAAATAGCACTGAATCGTCTCTTTGTTTGAGGGACTGCTTGGTTATTTACTAAACCAAAGCAATCCTCCTAAAACAAATTGGGAGTCAATGATTTTAACTTTCGTAGAATATTTACATTTTTTAACAAGCAGAACCTTGATATGAGTTGATGTGTAATCAGTGTTTAACTGCACCGGAACTCCAGACACACCATCTGAGATAAAGGAAGAGATTTTTTTTTAACCTTGGAAAACCATCGTTGTTTTGCTCAATTATTTTGGAAACGGAGCTGCAATGTCTCTGTGCGAGATACCTATTACTTTACCTTATTGTATGAGTGATTCAGATAAAATGGAAGTTTGATTTCTTTGTTATACAAGATGTTCACACAAATTACAAGTTAAATTTAGCTTCCAACTAAGCTACCCAGTATAGTGTTTTTTTTCTGCACAATTAGTAATGTTGCTAGTGGCAAATGCTAAAATGTAGCATTACAGTTGCACAAATAGACTATAGGTATCTTTATATAGACTATACTTGTGTAGCCTATATGTTTGTAGCAGCAATCCTGAGTGTGTTGAAAGAAATTGTATGAAAGCTGGCACTTACAAGAAAATGGAGGCACTGGTTGTGCTTGCACTGAACAACATACATACAATCGCTGTGTAAGGACAAAACTAACAAACAGATTCCTGCACAGTGAGCACATAAAGACATCTCACTCCCCCCCACTCAGTTTCATTCACTCACGCAGGAAATGGGTTGTTCATTTCACAACTTCTAGAGAATTGCCTGCTTTAATTCCCTCTATTCCCACTACAATGAAGGTTTATGTGTGTGAATAGCAGCATTCATGTTTCAGGCCAGTGCGTGTCAGTGTTTTACTGAAGTAAGAGTAAGGTAGCTCAGATACCTGGAAATGAAGTTTTTTTCTGTGTCGGCCTGCAGCTGAGACTTTCTTTACTTGGCTCATCATAGAGATGAGACTATATGTCCCCAGAAGACCTACAATCGACTTAATTTTTTCTCTTTTTCTTTCCCTTTTTTCCTTTTCTCCTGCCTTCTCCCAAAATTTTTCTTGCTATCTACCTGTAGCCTTTTGTCATCCACGACATGAAGTCTCTAATGGAAGGAGAGCAGTTCATTAATTGTAAGCAGATACCAGTCCCAGAGCACCAGCAGCAGCATCACCAGACCTCCACTCTTCCACCCGTACACGGAGGTGAGTAGTATCAAATGACTCTGTTAAACAACATCTTTTGTTGCAATGTGGAATACATATTGTTTGTCTGTCATTGTTCTGTTTAGTATTAGGAATGCAATTAGCTACAGCAATGCAGCAGATATTATTCCTATTATTCCACATTAAAAAAAAACCCTTTACATTGGAATTAATAGTAATAGCAGTTCAACATATACAAAACAAAGGCTGAAACTCAGACAAGCTCCTTAAAATGAAAATTGCAACTATATAAACTTCTCCATTTACCAGTTTCACCCAGTGTTGTCTATGTTTTTTGGTTTCCACATAAGATAATTATTAAAGCACACATATCAACCCCAATTCATTGCATTAGAAAGAAAAATGCTGTTTTTAAAATTTTCAAGTCCAGTTTTACTGATAAATAATGTCACCTATTCTCAATTGTACCCCTGCATCTTCTGTGATATTCTCTTTGTCAATCAATAATTGTATTGTTATTTTCTAAAAGTCCTGCAGAAAAATGGAGATGAATGATGATCAAGAGATCTAGAAAGACACTAAATTCAGCAATTATCCGTTGTCTGCAAATCTCAAACTCTTTGTTAAGTGATGAATAGCTTCTTATATAGTTAGCTTCTCTGTTTTTCTTGTACTCCTCCAACTAAATTAAGTACCTTCTCTCATATGATATCAGGCTACACGGAAACGCACCCAATGTCAGAAAGTGAGCTTATGAGAATGACGGACTTCAGTGGACAGAGAGAAGCAGACACCGTGGAGCTGCGTTTCTTCCAGAGCTGTCAGTCTCGTTCAGCAGAAGCAGTGAGAGAAGTGACAGAGTTTGCCAAAAGTATCCCCGGATTCGTCGATCTGGATCTAAATGATCAGGTAAGATTCATCAGTGGTTCATCCGTTCAGTCCTGATTGTTGTGGAAGATTTTTTTTCTGTTCTGAAACAACTTTAAAATAAACAGTTTTGGACAAATTCAGTTCAGAAAATGATCAGTGTAAATAAGTCAACATATAATGGTTAGCAAAGCTCATTGCTACTTGCAGTTCTAGATGTTGAATGAAAAAGATGTTACAACCCAACTATCATTTCTACTAAACTAAAGATCTTGCCAGATTTTGATATAATCATTCTTGTTCTTTATTTTCAGGTTACTTTGCTGAAGTATGGTGTGATTGAGGTTTTGATCATCATGATGTCGCCTCTGATGAACAAAGATGGGACCCTCATCTCCTATGGACAGATTTTTATGACGCGGGAGTTCCTCAAGAGTCTCAGGAAACCTTTCTGTCAAATGATGGAACCAAAGTTTGAGTTCTCCGTCAAGTTTAACACGCTGGAGCTGGACGACAGCGACATGGCCCTATTTCTGGCCGTTATCATTCTCAGTGGGGGTGAGTGTTTTTATTATTGTTTGTTTTACTATCTGTCCCCAGTTCACCTCTCCTGACCTTCGGAGGAGGAATCTGGTCTTTTCATCTAGCTATGTGAATGGTTTAAAGCACTACTCTTAAACCTCCCCAAACTCTCACAGATTCATTGGGTCCACTGTTGGATATGTAGAGTTAAAATTTGATTATGAGTATATCAGCACTTTATTGGTGCTGATATACTCATAAAATAAAGTGTCTGCAGGGATACAGAAATGATTAACATGGCATCTGTGAAACAACAAACTGTTGCACTGATGTGTTGAATGAAGGGTTTTTGCTTACGTGGGCAGAGCATGATTGCATACATAATGTAAGTCTGGGGGCGGCTAATGGTGTCGACAGATTTTATTGACAGTTAATATCTCACCTCGAGTTCTCGCTCAAGAATAAACAACCCTTTGCTGACCACATCTCCCCAACTACTTTGTCATCCAGCTTTTATTAGCCGCCTGATTTTTTTCTCGGTGAAAACTATTGCTAACAATAGAGCAAGCGATTGCACCACAGTCTCCATTTTAGTCTAGAAGTGCAACGACATGAGGTCACGTGGATTGCTCCCTCAGGCCTAATATGTCTAATAATTGTAAAAGTTTTTCCGTATGTGCACGATGAAACAATTTGGTTTGGATTTTAAAATGTCTGTAGTCTGAGTCTGGACTTTGAGTTAACAGAACTGACACCATTATCGGTTAATATCTATCTATTAAAGCGATGCTGCACACAGCTTAACGTTGCTTTGCATAACAGCTGGAAGCAGGGAGAAATAGCTGTTCTGGCAGTGTTCCTTATTGAGGGAAGCATGGTTGGCTACACAGTGAGAGGGATTGTGAAAATGTAATCAGTGGAAGCTATTGCATGTGTGCAATCTCCCCCCCTCAAAAAAAACCCCAACAGCATGTAGCAATACGTTAAGTGTATGTAGAAAAATTGGCTTAAACACTGTTGCCTCACTGCAAGAATATAGTCATTTGAACCTCATGGTCAGCCTGGGCCTCTCTGTGTGGAGTTCACATGTTTTCCCTGTACAGGTTTCCTCCCATAGCCCAATAACATACATGCTAGGTTAACTGGTGAGTCCAAACTGGTCGTAGTTGTTCATGTGAGAGCGTCTGATTAACACAAGTAACAGTTGTAAAACTTTCCAGGTTGTACTGTGGCCCATGCCCATAGACAGCTGGGAAAGACTCTACCCATCTCTGTCCACTTGTGACCTTAAGTTGGATATTTTAAAAAAACCCACAAAATCTTTTCCACAACAGGGTCTAAGCTAAAGAACCAGCAACAGCCATAGCATAAACAAACCTAAACAAACGTGCGCCATATGCGTGACATTGCCCCCTTGTTGGTAGCTACAGCATGCATGCGTGGTTCTGCAAAGTTCTATGTAGCATCTACTAATGCACTACTGTGTCAGGTGCTTAGCACAGTAAGAATACCATGATCACCTACCAATAAAACCACTTGTGCAATCTCATTTTTACGCCTTTCTGTTTCTGTACAGAGCTAAGCTAACCGCTTCCTGTTTCCTTACCGATATATATATTAAACGAATACAACACTGGCGACCCCATTCTCAGCTCAATATTTGGCAAAAATGAAACAAAAATACTTTTTTATTTCAATTATTCGCATTTTTAAAAATAAACATTATTCCAAGGCTATTTCATGCTATCGCTGTGCTTCTGCCAGACAATTTGACTTTAATTTACATCCATGTGTATATAAAGTAACATAGTTAGCTGCTCCAAGTAAATCCAAGTTATCAGTTCTCTGTATTAACACACTATCTCCGGCCAGCCTCGGCTCATTCATAGATATATTGGATATTCTTGGGAAGGGAGTCTAGCAGAACTGCAGTAAACAGCAACTGCATCATGTGTAGGGAGATTTACAACCAGCAAGTTGCATGTTGGTGACAACATTTTGACTCACCGTATCTTGAAGAAAAGAGAAAAAAAAGGTGAGGTTTCACTGGCAACACATGAGCAACTAAGAATCACTCAGTCGAGTTGTTTTTATATGCCTTTACATCTTTTAACAAACGTTTTTGTTCTAGTAACATCAAAGTAAAGCAAGCAGGGACCTAAGGGTTTAAAATCTAAAATGTTAACAAATCAGACCGGCTTGTGAACACTTGTGCCTCACCCTCTTATGTCAACAGATCCTAACTGCTTAGTCTAGTATTGGTGATTATTATACTGCTGCTTGATAAAAACCTGACCTTGGATAGCATGATGATTAAAATTAAACGTTTTAATTAAATATTAACCTAAATGACAAATATTATCACTTGAAATCAAGATAAGCATTCTTAACCTAAACTGAGATGTTTTCTTCCAGCGAATGTGGATAATGTTTAGTTATTTGCACCTCTCCATCCAACATAAGTTCTAAACTTTCGGTCATTTTCCTTTCTTTGATATCTATCGATTTTATTTCTCTTCTTATGCCAATTTAAATTTTCACCTACCTGTTTTAATGGACTTCGGATATATTGTGGTCAGTCTCTCATTTATCCTCCTTATCTCTGTAATTTGTCCAGACCGCCCAGGCCTGCTGAATGTGAAGCCCATCGAGCAGCTTCAGGAGACGGTGCTTCATTCACTGGAGTTGCAGCTGAAGCTAAACCATCCAGACTCTCTGCAGCTGTTTGCCAAGCTGCTCCAGAAGATGACAGACCTGCGTCAGATAGTCACCGATCACGTCCATCTCATCCAGCTACTTAAAAAGACAGAGATAGACATGTGTTTGCACCCGTTGCTGCAGGAGATCATGAAGGACTTGTATTAGAATTCAACAGGAGAAGAGGACAAGTACAGAAAGGGGTGAAGAAAAATACAGTGCTGTGCAAAAGTCTTGAGTCACCCTTGATTTAAGAAGTAGGTTCCGCAGTTTTATTGAAACATCTGCAAACACACATGGGAATACATTATATAAAGCAAAAACAGAGTGTGTACTTTTAGTAGTTCTCAGGAATAGTTCTCCAGGCTTCTTGAAGGACATTCAAAGCTCTTCTTTGGATGTTGGCTGCCTTTTGTTCCATTCTCTATCAACATGATCCCACACTGCTATAGTGATGTTAAGATCAGGGCTCTGGGGGAGAGTAGTCCATGACTGCTAGTGTTCAATTGTGTGTTTTTCTATCCAGATATGCTTTTACTGCGTTGGCAGTGTGTTCGGGATCATTGTCATGCTGTAAAATTAAGCCATTGCCAATCAAACACTTACCAGATGGCTTTGTATGGTAGATCAAAATCTGACCATAATTCTCGCCGCTCATAATTCAGTTTTGACAAGATCTCCAACACCATTGGCTGAAATGCCGCCCCAAACCATGACAGAGCCTCTACTGTGTTTTACAGGTGGCTTTAAACACTCACTGTTGTGCCTCTTTCTTGATCTTCTGCAAACTGACAATAATTTGAAACAAAAAGCTTAAATCTGGATTCATCACTCCATTAGACTGGTTGCTTCTGATTTCAGTCCGGTTTTTGTGTAACTTTCTCCTTGTTCCCCTTCCTTAAGAATGGCTTTTTCACAGCCACCCTTCCATTGAAAGCCATTTCTGATGAGGCTTCACTGAACAGTAGATGGATCAGCTGAGGGTCCAGATGCATCTCTCAGGTCTTGTGTCAGGTCTTTGCTGGTCTTTTGCTATTTCTTAACATACATTTCAGATACTAGTCATCTGCTGTTTTTTAGGCCTGCAACTTCTTCCTTTGTCCTCCACTTGTTCAGTTTCCTCAGATTTTTTAAAGACACACTGCACACTTTGCTGAGATATGCCAAGCTTTCAGCTAACAGCACTTTGGGAATCACCTTGGTGCTGAATTTTATTTTATGCCTGCCAGACTGTCAAACTTACCTTTAGCATTTTTGTACATGCAGCTAAATAAATTATGCGCTTTTGTAACGGGCTGCTAGTAATAAAGTGACTAAAGACACATTTTATTGGTTGCATGCTAAGTTGTCTGCAAAGTAGACAATTGTTTATCCTTGGAGTTTTTTTAATCCTCAATAGTCCGTGTTGGACAAACAAAACAAAAACATTCCTCTGAAAAGAACCAGGTACAACGACTGGACTACAAATGAGTTACAAAGCAGTCAATGTCTAAAGAAAAACTTAAACTAAAGCTAAAGGCGTTCAGAAACCCTGGAGAACAATTGCTCAAGACCACTTGACCAAATTACAGGAAACTCTGGCTCCTTCAAAGTAAAATATGGAGAAATGAGAGTGACTGAAGACTTTTGCACAATACCATAAAAGAGAGAAAAAAGAATGAAAAGAGATTGCTTTTAAAATCATGAGTTGAGATTAAGCACTTTGTGCTGTGTGTGTGTGTGTGTGTGTGTGTGTGTGTGTGTGTGTGTGTGTGTTTTGGTAATAAAGTCATGTAGCCAGACAGAC
>VUQG01023074.1:0-15434 GCA_015106755.1 Etia nguti
CTGTTATTAATCTCTGTCTCTCTTCCACAGCATGTCTTTATCCTGTTTTCCTTCTCTCACCCCAACCGGTCGCAGCAGATGGCCGCCCCTCCCTGAGCCTGGTTCTGCCGGAGGTTTCTTCCTGTTAAAAGGGAGTTTTTCCTTCCCACTGTCGCCAAAGTGCTTGCTCATAGGGGGTCATATGATTGTTGGGTTTCCTCTGTATCTATTATTGTACGATCTACTACACAATATAAAGCGCCTTGAGGCGACTGTTGTTGTGATTTGGCGCTATATAAATAAAATTGAATTGAATTGAATTGAATTGAAAAGGTTGCGGTGTAGGGTTAAAATGGGGTTCCAGTTATGGCGCAAGTTACATCTGCATCAGATCTACGTTGCAAGTATAAAGGTTGCAAACAAATTATCCACAAAATTCATAAGATTTACAAATGTAAAAAAGGTGCAAAACCAATGAGTTTATACTAAAAGCAGCAAAGTAAATACTAATGTTGTCCTTTCAGCCCTTTAGAGCTGATATAATGACTGAAGACTTTCACTCGTGTTCCCACTTCATCGTTGCATGAGGCCATTGGTGCCCAGCTGATAATATTTCTTGTAAAGAAAAGTTGGGTGACTGATTTTTTGTGTTTCATCAGAAATTTGGCCATTGGTATCGGCATCCAGAATTTCCCTGAAGGATTGGCAGTGAGCCTGCCCCTCCGTGGGTCAGGGGTCTCAACATGGACAGCCTTCTGGTAGGGGAAAACATGGGTTTCTACTCACTGTATCAGAGAGTGCACCAATCTTTGAAAAATGTGCTGCAGACTTCATTGTTGGTGTTCTTTCTTCAGGTATGGTCAGCTTAGCGGTATGGTGGAGCCTATTGCCGGGCTGCTCGGCGCCGTAGCTGTTGTTCTGGCAGAACCTCTATTGCCGTATGCGTTGGCATTTGCTGCCGGGGCGATGGTTTATGTGGTGGTGGATGACATCATACCTGAGGCCCAAGTCAGGTAAGAGTGAAAAGGAGGGGTTATTAAAGCTAGATTACTTGTGCAAGAGGTCTAATCTATTATCCTTTGCTTCAACTTGGCATCACCAGCGGAAACGGAAAGCTGGCATCCTGGACCTCCATCCTGGGCTTTGTAGTGATGATGTCACTAGATGTGGGTCTAGGCTGAGATCACCATGAGGACTGGCAAACCCTCACTAGACATGATGCAACTTGTTTTTTAAGTAAAAGGGGGACCAAAAGAATTGTTTGATTCTGAAACACTGTTGATGCATTTAGTTTTAATTGTTGATCAAGAAATTGATCAGGTTTGGAAGGATGATCATACTTGAACTTTTAACTTCTGTTATTCACATGTTAGCAGGGATTTCCTGAGAGCAGCTGACATGTTTTTCATGTCAGATATTTCATTAAGGAATTAATTTCTGGATATTTAAATGAATATTCATATTCCAGGCCTGGAGAATGTTTTGTTGGGGCTTTGTAGCTTTTAAGTTTAGAAACAATATTTTAATTACAGATCATTTCTGTTCTATTAAGTTAAAATGAATGTTTTGGGTTTTGTTCCGTCCATTTCTCTAATGATCACGATACTTGAACTCTGGTGTTTGGCTTGCTGTTGTATGGGAGTGAAAATAAATAATTACAACATTTCTACATCTGTTGTGTTTTCATCATTAAGAAACCAGATAGTATGATTATTGTGTACTGAATTATGGCATTTCAAATATGACACTTTGCAGCTACATGCTCTTTAATGGAACACGTTCAACCTAAATATTTCAAACATGCAATCTAATGTCCTGGGATTGTGATGCTTTTATTTTGAGATGTGGCGTTGTCGGTATTGATTTGATTTGAACAGTAGTCTATTTTCAGACCTTTTGTTTTGTTTTTTTCCCCTTCATAGGTCTCACCGTGTCATAGGATCTTGTATTTGTTCACTGACTAATCTTTTGTAATCTATGAAAGTAAAACTAATGAAAGTACCTCAGACAATAGTGTACAGCACAATGGCCATAAAAAATGTAACCTATATACAGTGGTGTGAAAAAGTGTTTGCCCTCTTCCTGGTTTTTGCATGTTTGTTTCATCTGAACCATATTAGTGAAAGATATACTTAAGAACTGCATTATTTGTTTAATGTTTATTATTAGGGAAAGGGGGAAAAAATCCAAACCTGCCCTGTGTGAAAAAGTGATTGCCCCCCTTAACCTAATAACTGGTTGGCCCACCCTTAGCGGCAACAACTGCAATCAAGCATTTGTGATAACTGGCAGTCAGGCTTTTACAGCACTGTGGAAGAATTTTGGCCCACTCAGCCACGTTGGATGGCTAAAATAACTTTTTAATGTCATGCCACAGCATCTCGATCAGAGTCAGTTCAGGACTTTGACTGGGCCAATCCAAAGTCTTCTTTTTTTTTTTTCTTCATAAGCCATTCAGAGATGGACTTGCTGGTGTGTTTGGGATTATCGTCCTGCTCCAGAACCCAAGTGTGCTTCAGTTTGAGGTCACAAACAGAAGGTCGAACATTCTACTTCAGGATGTTTTGGTAGACGGCAGAATTCATGGTCCTATTTACCACAAAGTCTTCCAGATCCTGAGGCAGCAAAACAGCCCCAGACCATCACACTACCACCACCATATTTTACTGTTGGTATGATGTGTAATGGGACACATACCTTCCAGAAACTTCAGGTTTTGTCTCGTCAGTCCACAGAGTAATTTCGCAAAAGTCTTGGGGATCATCAAGATGTTTTCACACAGGGCTCTGTAGATTTGGAATTTTTTCCCTTTAATAATAAACACATTCATTTAAAAACTGCATTTTGTGTTTACTTGTGTTATCTTAGTCTAATATTTAAATGTGTTTAATGATCGCAAACATTTAAGTGTGTCAAAAATACCAAAAAAATAGGAAATCAGGAAGGAGGAAAACCCTGTAAATTCACCACAGTACAAGACAACATGTTTATCCTGCAATATATTTGCATTATGACTGAAACCAGCACCACTGACTAACAAAGGACTGTGAGGACAGTTTCAGGATCGATAATATGCAAATTGTCATACAGATATTTGTATTCAAATGTAGCGACCAAAAGTAAAAAGTTGTCCGAAAAATAAATACTCACGTAAGATACTCACAGATACCTCCAAATTCTACTTAAGTACAGTAACAAATTTGTACTTGATTACTTCCCACCTGTGGTCATGGCACATCTCCTGGCAGCCCTTTGAGACCAGAGACTGCACTTTGTTCCAGACTGTTTGGCCAGAGAGCCGTCAGACATATCTTCCTGCAATCCTTGACTGCAAATCTGTAAAACATTGTGTAGCGACAGGGTGCGGAAACGGTCTTCCTGTGATGTCATCTTCTTGGGGTGCCCACTTTGCAGCCTGTCTTTCCAACTCGGTTTTGCCGAGCACCAGCTTGAAGTTGCCCTACGACAGATCAGTCAAACATGGCGTGCTTGGAGCAGACACCAACTGAACGCTGTCACAGCGTACATGCTCACGGCTGCTGACAATCAGGCACCTGACTGTCAGCAGCTGTGGTACCAGAAGCTCAAAAGAAGAGTCAACAGCAGAATAAGAAGTTTGTTAAGTTTTTAATGGGCACAGCATTATTTACTCAACTCACTGCTGCTCAACACACAAATGCTCTGTTGTTCAAATCTTAGTCTTATATCGTCACTTCGTATCTGTTCATTTTCAATTAATTAATTGTCAGATTTTTTTTTTCTTTTGAAACTGGAGTGTTAATTGAACCTTCAGACAAAAAAAAGTAAATGTCATTATTATAAATATTTCAGTATGTTTCATCATAAAATCTTTTTCTCCCATCCAGTATTTTCTGCAATTTATTCATTAAAAATGTATTGTGCTATTTATTTGGGTGGGGGTTTGGGGGGGAAAATATCACCCCGATGATGTAGAGGTTTCAAAAACTCACAAAAACCCATGAATCAAACATGAAAAATTCCTTCCCCTAATCTACTAATAATGCAAGCACATTTTGTTACTCATAATTTGAAAAAATAAGAGAGTATGAGCACATTTTGGACATGTGTCTCTCTCTGGAAACAGCATTTCAAACCAGGGTTGGTCAGAGAGACCCACAAACAAGTGACATTAGAAGGAACATATAGTGGCAGTCATTGACTACAAAAGATTTTTATCCATCTGTTAAAGACGGTCCTTAGGTTTAAAATTATGTTAGTTTTTCAGATTATTTTTGAGCCTGAAATATATGTATTAAAATGTCTCTGGAAATCTATTTCAAGAAAAGAACAATGAAATAATCTTCAAGATAAATGTGGTATAGTAAATGCTGTGCTCTACTTTAGACTGTCTCTTCATGCTACTGAGAGACAGAATGGGTGCTGTCAGCCTGCAGCACACTTGAGCAGTCTTTCAAATGTAAAGATTGGACTAAGCAAGCGGTTCTTCTGCATACAGACAGCTCTTATTGGGAGTTTTTTATTCAGTTGCTCTGTTGCTGTGATAATGGGTAGAAGCTAAAAGACTTTTATTGACATTGACATGTTTTTTTTATTAAAGAATTTTGTTGTAATTTTCATGTGAAAATATTGGCTGGCTCTTACAAACAGAAAGCTTGAACAGCTGATGGGTGTTGCTCCTGCACACACAGTCAGTGCTGTGTGTCTGAGACGACCAGCTTACGACTGAAAAACGACACTTCTGAAGCTGAGCGAACATCGTTATGGGAAATAGTTCAAATAGTTCAGGATCTGTTAATTATGAGAGCAAATTTGGATTTAGATTTGATCATTGTCTTTTGACTAAAACGTCATTCAGTTTTAGTCACGATTTAGGAAAAGTTCTTTTAGTTTTACTTGACTAAATATAAGATTATCGAAGACTAAATCTGAAGTTGATTTGACTAAAATATAAAGTGCAAAAGTCTGTCGTGTTTTTACCGGTGAAAGTTGCTCCACACGGTTTACAAAGTGTCTTATTTTCCTTGGCATAAAATGTGAAATGTGTCCATCTGTCTCCTCCCAAGCGTTGACATTTTGCAACAGGAAGTGTGGGAGCGTCTCTTCCTATCAACCCGTTTGTCGTGGGCAGATCAAATTGTGTGCATCTAACATTACTGCACAGGGAGATTATTACATCCAAACTCGTCTCGCCTCGCTACGCAAATTCATTCATTCTGGTTGGAGCTCATCTCTCCGTTTTCATCTCATTTTTATTTGTCAAAGAAAGTGCCAAGACATTTCATAGTTTTTGTGCATTAGTTTTTATTTAGTTATTGTCTTGTTTTCGTCAGGAAAAACATGAAGAAATGTATTAGTCATGATATTAACACTGATGAGGAACCACCATTGTGCTGTAACCCAGTCTAGCTTATTTAGCCAGCAGCATGTTCTTTCTGCGGACCCATTTAAGGAAGTAACATAATGATGAAGAGAAACAATGTATGACTTTGTTGTTGCAGAGTCATCCACATGCTAGTAAAAGCAGATATAAACCAAAGACAGACTACAGTACTCGTAAAATCTATCCTTCAAGTTTATATTTTGGTGATTCTAAAAGCATCACATTCAGCATCCACTCTCTAATAATTATGGTCATTAACTCTGTAGCCTGTTTTATGACTCATGTAACATCAATGCAAGGGTAAAAAAAATGTAGATCATAAACGGGGTTGTTATACTTTCTGGAATAGGTCTGTGGGTCACTTTTTCATTCAAGGAATTCATCTAAGGAAAGCTAAGGAATGTGATGCTAGACACGTTTCCCATTCCCTTTCATGCAGAGCTTAAATCAGGATTTTACAAATATAGATGGGCTTTTGAATAAAACCAGTTTACAAGATAGCGAACATATTATTTAAGTCCTGAGAAAGTAACAAATATAGGTGCAAATGCACAAAGGTTTAAAACCAAACTTTACCCGTATTCCTCCCAATTGTATATGGCTTATCCAATTACTTAAAGCAAAAACTTTAATGTATTATGTCAAAATCCAAATTACAAAGTGCTTCACATGAGCAACTAAAAACAAAACAAAAACTAAACCAAACACACAAACACAAAGCAATCAGAGAGCAGTATATTGCAGCAAAAATGAAAGAGATTTAGGAAATATGAATTGGGCAGACCGACTGACTGACGACTGATTTTCTTGGTCGGAGCGCTGGCCAAGATAAAAATGTATTTTCCTCGACTGGATTCCCAGCCCCGTAGATCAGACTGGACCCTTACACAACTGTACTGGCCACAAAAAAATCACTTGTTTCAGTTGTTTAACATTTACTTTTTACTTTTCTTACTTGTGGCTTGATAGACATAGACGATCAGTATCAGGTTTGGATAACAAAGACAGCATTTTGCCTCACAAGAGCTGGAATATTTGCTTGCAGTTTTGAAAAATAATCCCTCGTCCAGCTAATCTGAGGTTTAGAAAACAGAATCTCTATTATCTTATTGGCATTTTGAGAATCATCACGATTTCTCATCAAGGTCTTGAATTTCTCCATCAGAAGGTTCATGTCCTGCTGATAAATCCCTGCTGCACGCACGGCTCTGGATCCATCAGGTTCTCCTGGGCTTTCTAGACGAGCCTGATGGATCAGCATCTGTGTGTGGAAGGCAGCTCCATTCACCCACTGCTTCAGAAACTGAGTGTCCATGTGTTCGTCTATCAGCATGGAGTTCTTAGAAAGGAAATTGGAGTACACGGCATCATAGGGTTAATTACGAATATTTCTATACATTTAAAATCCCCTATTCAGGGATGATTTACTACAAATGAAAGCTGGGAGCTTTGTACCTTTAGTCGTGTGAGCTGGGCACTAAGAGCAATCTCAATTTGACGGGTGTCAGAGAGTTGAAGCTGTGGATTTCTCAGGTTGATCTGCATACGCTTCAAATACTCCTGCATCAGATCTCGCACCTCCACAGTTAAGGAGAGGAATGTTAATGTTCATTAAGGCAAATTTTGTGTGTTGATCAGAAGGATTTTTTTTTTTTTTTTTTACAGTGAATTAGTAATCTACATTACGCATCCCAATGAACACCACTTTTAAGTGCTAACTTTTTAAGGTCCCACCTCCTTGGCCTTCTCCTGTGCGAACACCCTCTCTAACATTTCAGCTGTGCCCATGGTTTCTTTGTTAAGGCTTTTGGCGACCACGTCTAAGGCCAAGGAAATGATGAGAGCTCCCAGTCCGACAGCATCAGGCACCGAGCTGAGCCCACCTAGTACATTCCCCACCTCGCTCACAACAGATGCGACCTGATTGAGTTCTCCGCTGTACAAGACGTGGTCTCTGTAATTGTTCAGCTCTTCAGCTGAGTTGAGCCCAGAGAATCTCTGCAGGGAACTGAGAGGACATTTGTTTCCATTAGTTTTGCACTCTACAAGAAACTCTTACTGTGTGGGACATAAAAAATACTTACTTTAAAGCTAACTTAGCTCATATTTTTATTACATTTTAATTTAACCATTAGTTGACTTTTACTGCCCATTTAATTTCAGTTTTTGAAAGGTTCAGTTTGCTCCTGTGATCACCAACTTTGCAAATGTTTAATGTTGAACACAAACTGCTTGGTATTAAAACTAAAAGAGTGTTAAAAGAATGCTCTACGTGAAAACTCAACCGATTAACAAAATGAATGAATTCACATTGAGATCATTTATTTCTCTGATTTTTTTGTTGTTTGATTTAGAGATCTTATAGAAATATCATCATGTAGAATGGAACGTCATCGTATATAATGTAATTTTATCGTGTAGAATGTAACCTCATACACTCGTATGGAATGGCATAATGTAGAACTGAATGCCAGCGTGCTGAATGGAATGTAATAGTATAGAATGTCATCATGTAGCATGTCAGGTAGGATGGGATGTCATTGTGTATAATGGGGGGTCATCATGCAGATGGGAATGTCATCACTTAAAACTGAATGAAAAATGGAAACACCGTCTTGAATGGACCGTAATCGTGTAGAATGGAACACTAAAAGACTCTATTTGTTCTTTGCTTGTGAAATTGCTTACCTGTCAATTTTAAATTCATCCAACTGTAGCATTTTGATAAACACGTCAGCCCAACCTTCAAAGAGCTTCTCCTCCTTCTCTGGAGATAGTGTTTGACCCATTTCCTGTTTAGCTGCTGTCATGAGAGCAACAAAGGAAAAAGCTTTATTTTTTTTTTACATTATCTAAGACAGAACCTTTAAAAATATTTGTTTATAATTTCAAAAATTGTTAAACTTATTTAAATGGTCTTTCCCCCTTGCTTTATCAGTGTTTTATCCAGGAGATTTCTGTCCGTCTTTCTTGTGGCACAGCAACCTGCAAATGGACTGCCAAGTTTAGCGCTGACTTTCATCGTGCCCAGAGACTGAACACGAATCCTTTCACTTTTCCCACAGCCACTTACATATCTATATCTCTAGATGGTGTGACCACATCTTGTTCATGTAACCTGGACGCGTGTCCCTCCATCTTATTTAAGTGATCTACACTGCTGACCCAAGTACAATGTCTACAATATCTGAATCTAGGGCCATCTAGTTCAGAGTTATCACAGTTATCTCAGATTCACGCTTACTGATCTACTAGGTTTGGGAAGGAGATTGGCAGTAGCAGACTCCGTAAGAGTAAATAAGACCTCCAACCCACACAACACACAGGACCACAGATTTATGAAACAAAAGTTAGCTTTATATAAATATTTTTGTTCAGTTCCATTTGCTTATTCTTAAGGTAGGAATACCTTCATTTAAAGTAACCAACTCGAATATATCACGAAAATAATTGAAGCAACCAAAATGGATGTAAAACATGAAAGAAAATACAATATTTCAACACCCCCAAAGAAAAGGAAAAAGAAGGGAAGATGTGGTACCACTTGACTTTTTACTGGTTGTCAACCTTCAGTTTTTATGATGTCAGTTTCATTTAGTTATCAGTTTATCTGGGTCCAAGAACAACAAACAACCTGAGTCTCAGGCAAAGAAAAGTAGCAAAGAAAAACAGTAAAGTAGCTCTCAGCTGTACTCCCTTTTGTTTTTTCCCCCTACCGCCCTCCTGGTATGGCAGGCATCAACGTGTCGGTGTCCTGACACACAGAAGGCCTCCACAGCAGCAACGGCGTCTTAGATCCACGATACCAGCTCGTTACTCGGTACACATGGAATTTGTCCCTCAAAAAACCCCCAGTATGCACACAAGTATGCAGAACGTTAGACTTCCACATTCCTTAAATGTCGTTGTTCCTAATGTCCTTGGTTCTTTTTAAACATTACAATAAATTTGCATCTTGTTGCACATTAAAAGTAAATACATTTGGCATTACTCTGCATCACCCGCAGTTACAGCTACAGCACAGCCATTGCACGGGAACTGGGGATGACCACTTAGCTGGCCACGGCTGAACTAGCAGGCCCAAGAAAAGGAAAAAACTCTAAACACTCATAACAACCAAAATAAACTTTCACAACATCGCAATACTATGAAAACACATCTTAAACATCATTAAACAACATTTACTACTATTCTGACTGGTTATTTATTTTTCCAATGCACTGAACTGCAGTAGTAGTGCTAAGTGAGCTAAGCTAACTCACCAGAATAGTTTGAAAAGTTCAAAGAACCACTCCGACTCCTGCGAGGTAGGTAGTTGTCTGTGGTTCACCGCTAACGGCAGCTGTCTCACAAATGTTAATGGAACCTCTTTTCCCCGTTTAACTGGAAAAACGTGCTTCGCGGCAGCATGGAGTTTTTTCCTTGCCCTCCTTTTACCTCTGCACCACACCTTCACGCGCACCGAGCTGCAGGTGATGTCTGGGGTGGCTTGGCCCCTCATTAGTGATGTGTCGGTCGCGAACGAAACGACTCTCAGAGCCGGGTCTTTGAAGTGAACAACGTGATTTTTTTTTTCTTTCTCTCACCCTCTCTCGCTCACTTTTTTTCGCTTCACGCCGCACGTGAGCCTTGTGTTTGCGCTGAGCAGAGGGGGGAGGGGCGGTAGTTACAGTCGCAGTAGCACAGGAACAGAGCGGGAGAGAGAGAAAGAGAGCCAGGGGCAACAACAACAGACAACATCCTCACATTAGAAAGGTATAGTAATGAAAATGAGTGACACCAAGAAAAGAAGCCAAAATCTGGAACCATTTCAATTTTATTGACAATACAAAGGCAGAGTGTAGCGTCTGCAAGGATATCATATAGAGCCGGCTCCACAAACAACCTGCACAGGCACCTGAGAACTGTCCACCCATCAGTAGAAGATAAAACGCAATCAGTTGATTGTGATAATAATGAAGGTGCCGGTGTGTCTACTGTAACTGTTGCTGCTGCTGCTGCATCTAAAGCATCTTGCAGTATACCACCACAACCACCTAAACCAACCCAGAGCTCTATTAGACAGTTTTTGCAGAAGTCTGTGACCCCAGCAAGACAGAACTCCATTTATAAAGACGTGGCAAAAATGATTGCACTTGATTTCTAACTATTTTCAGTTGTGGATGTTAAAGGAATCAGAAAGTTTATTCATGCACTGAATCCTATGTATGCAATTCCAAGCAGTAAAACACTCTCCCAAAAAATCATCCCAGGCCTATATGACAGAGAACGTGCATCTACTTTTTGTTTTGCATATTAATTTATTATTAAATTTTATGTGGAGTGAATAAATAAAAGCATATTTATATAATAAACATATATAAATAAAAAACATTTTTTTACATTAGTAATTCATTTTGTGCATAATTTTATATTGTTGTTTATAATAGATTAATAAAAGCAACAAAACAACCTGAAGAGTCAGTTGGGAGTCGAAAGAGTCGACTCTTTTTAGTGAGGAGAGCCGAAAGAGCCGACTCTCTAAAAAGAGCCGGAATTCCCATCACCTGAGATGATGCGTTCACCCAAGCCCGGAAATTAAACTACAAGACGAGGACTACAATACAGGAAACTACGATGCATTCAAGGAACCCCGTACTTTTGAGTGCCGTAAATCTAATCAGGGTTACATTCAGATATTGATTTACAGAGAAGATTAATCCTAACTTCAGTGAGATCTGACTTTAGTCAGGCTCCACTGAATGTCACCTAATCTGAATGTACTTGTGTTGATTATGATTGTGTAGGAATTGAGAAGCAATTTCCCCATTTATAAAATCTTGTAATGTATTCTAGAAAAAATATATTTTCCCATTCACTGGTCAGTTATCATCTGAACATTTTGGGGAATTCTTCGACTGTCTCTACGACTCTTTCTGGTTGAGAAACAGAGCCCATGCAAAACCCCCAATAAAAGTGTTTTAAGTTTTTTTGGTACTGATGTGCCGTTCTGATCTGACACATCCTTCCTGCACAAGCGGGGTACTCTTAAAAAATATTATCATAAAATGTGCCAGGCTAAGAAACAACAGGATTACAAACTGGAACTGTTAGGTATTAACTCACCTAAAAGTTAGAAGTTAGAAGCAGCAGCAATGTCGGTAGTGATTTACTTCAATTTTTGAAGGTTCAGGTTTAAATGGTTGAACGGAAAAAGGTAAAAGGTCACAAAGCACCAATGAAGACGTATGTCAACATACTGAATAGATAAGAGACAGGACGTTAACCGGCTCTCTGATTTTAGCAAGCTTCATATCATTTTTCTTCTTGTGCCCATTTTTATTCATATGTCAGTATCTCCCCTCTCATTTAGTATTTGTGAATGATGGATGGAGTAGTTTGAATACCTTAAGGTATCCAAACTACTATGTAAGGTATTCAAACTATATACCTTAAGTTTAAATACCTTAAGGTTTTGTTTTTTGTCTTGTTTTTTGGTGTTTTTTTCATTTATATAATATCACATTATCACAAAGAATTGTGATAATGTGCAAAGCAACAGGACTTTGATCCTGAAATATTTCCAAAAGGACAGTGACCTTAGAGAGGCAAAGTCTTTATTGACAGCTCAGTAGGACAGGGGCACAAACGAGCTGTTTCTATTTAGTACCACTTACTTTTACAGCCTCATCCCAACTTTTTTGAGAAGTGCTGCTTCCATCAAATTTAAAATGAGCTCACACTTATTATTGTTATCTGAATGTCATGAAGCATACCAACTTTTTGGGGGGAATTGGGCTTGTACACATTTACTGAGATCAGTCTCTGTTTGATGGATCTCTGAGAGATGAGACTGCACAATCCAGAGGTTGATACCACATCCTCCATCAGGTCTCGACACTCCACAACTAACGAATCGAGCGTAAAGCAAAGTTTGCGTGTTGGTCAGAAAGTATTGTTCTGACTATAATCATTAAGGAGAAGAATATGACCGGACTGGGAACTCCAATGCAAACAGCCTTTGTAACAGTTCATTTGAGACTGGGCACACCTTGGACAGGTAAAGTGTAAGAACTAGTAATCCACAATAATAATCCACCTTTATTCTTTTAGCTGAAGAACCCGTCTTAAGAGCAAGAACAATGCATAATCACACAGAAGCCATTTTAAAAAGAGGACAAAGGGGCTCAAGATCCTGCAAATAAAAGCTTAAGCTAAAATAAAAAACAAAACACAGGTCATAAAATAATTTAAACTTCACTATCTACAGAACAGTGACTGGGGCTGCTTTGTGTTGCAAGAAGTTGATGAGACTTGTGGGCATTTCCAGCTGGTCGATGCAGTGGATCTTGTTGATCTTTCTGAGGTGCCTTCGAACAGCAAGTCGGCACTGTGAGGTCAAGGCTTTTGGATTTCCTGGAGACAAAAAGAGAACAAAGTTATACCCACAATATACCATGTATGATGGCTTTTATTGAAGTTTACAGCAATTATTATAATTAAACAAGACATCCAACATATATTTAACAATCCCCCAACTGGTCGTGGCAGATGGCTGCCTTTAGCCTGGTTCTGCCAGAGGATTCTTCCTGTTAAATGGGTGTTTTTTTCTTCCCACTGTCACCAAGTGCTCACTCAAAGGCGGTTATTTGATTATAAGGAAGAAACCCTACAATGTAAAACATATTGAGGTGACTGCTGTTGTGATTTGGCACTATATAAAGAAAACTGAGTGGAACACAACTGCTACTGCATTAGTACATAATTTAAGAATTTTAGCTCCATCCCAGAAAGTATAACTAGAGAGGTTGTCACAGGATTAGTGATGAGTTAATAAGACTTTATTCAACACTTTGAGATCTCCATTGAGTAGAAAGGTGCTAAATAAGTACTAGTCCACTGCTTCCAAGCCAATTACAGTTTAGGCTTAAACATTTGATTCTTTATCGATTTCTTTATAAAGTCCGGATCAGTTTTTGGTGTGGGGAAAAAAGCACACCTACAAAGGGTGTCAATGCAAAACACAAATGCTAGTAAAATATATGCCATGTAAAGCAATAGTGAGGAGAGATGCCTGTAGGATAAATGCTGGAAGGCATCTGTAAAGTCACATTCTAGATGTATTTATTTCAAAGGTAAAACTTTAGCACTCCTTTATTTGCATTGTAATCAGCAGTGTTAAAGATCTGAAGTGAAAAAGCGCTGAAGAATCTGTCCGACACCTCTTTCTCGCAGCAGCAGCTCCACAGCCTCGTTCTGCTTCGTCGACTTCTCGATGATCAATGTGGGGAGGTAGACGTTTGCACCGAAGTCGATCAGAAGCTGGACGTACTCCACGCCACAGCCGTGCCTGAGGCACATCTCCAGCACAGTTTTGGGCTGCTTGTCAGTGCTCAGCAGCTTGGCATCTGTGCAGTTGTAGTCTGGGTCTGCCCCGTAGAGAAGCAGCAGTTTGAAACACTCCATGTGTCCATAAACAGCAGCCAAATAAAGCGGCCCACTGGACACTCTGGCACTTGAGGTCCACAGTAAGACTTTGGAGCGGGAGTTCACCTCAGCGCCATGTTTCAGTAGCTGCTTTAGTATCTCTGCGTCGCCCTCCCGTGCAGCAGTGAGGACCGGCGAGCAGTTGTTGGATGAACTTCCGTTGGGGTTGGCGCCAGCTTTGAGGAGAGTTAAGACACAGTCCAGGTATTTCCCTCGAACGGCTGCGAACAGAGGCGTCTGGGCCTTGACGTCCACGCAGTCTACGAGGGCACCGTGAGCTAGAAGCACCTGCAGACAGCTGAGGTGGCCTTTAGACACTGCAGCATGCAGGGGTGTACCTGCAATGCCCCAGCCACCTCTGCAGTTGATGACTTTCTTGTAGATTTCTTGGCAGAGCATCTCATCAAGGAGTCTGTCATTGTTTTGTAACACAGCCTGCCTCAGCTGGGAAATTTCACAACTCCTTTTCTCTTCTTCAGCTGTCCTTAGCTGGAGCATAGAACCTGCTGCAAATGCAAAGACAGAGAATAAATAGCATACCAAATATACAAACATATGATCCTCATACAAACACTGCAGTGCGTTTCTGTTTTTCATCATCATCTGTTCTCAAATCAAGCCCTAAGGACACCAAATCAGCAACCAGTGTTTTGTATTAAAAAAAAACAGAATCCAAAGTTCCTGTGAAATAAAAATAAGGCTTCAGCTTTCTGACTGGGATAAAACTGAGTGGCAAGATAAAAAAGTTATTATTCCATTCCCGAAAAAGTAGCATATACGGGCGTTAAAGTTTAAGGTCGTCATAAAGGCTTTTTACACCAAACTTTATTCAAAATCTGTACAATTTTATGTCGCAAAACTAATCGTCCGAAGTATGCATCCAATTAATTAATCTATGCTTGCTTATGAATAAATAAAACCTTCTGGACAATTCGGCATAAAAAGGCATAAAGGCTCTTATAATTAAACAAACCATTCATTAAAAGTACTGCAATCTTCCCCCGTGATGCTGTAATGTAGGAAGAAATAAGACATATTTAGTTTAACTTTGGTACACTGTGTACATGCCGACTCATGCCTCTTATATTAGGGAAGGTACCCATCGCATCTCTGCACGACATACACCATACACACATGTATAACGTTGCTTATCAGGACTAATAAGCGGATGATAAATAGCTTCGCTAATATTCACCCTAAAACCCCCTTGTAAAAAACCCAGCTATATATTAAATTCCAAATATCCCGTTAGTACGCAAACGTCTCCATCCTTTAACAGTGCTTATTTCAAAGAAACGAAGCTATACCCTTATGTTTTCTTCGTTTAACATTACCTAAGATATGTCACCATCAACAGCCTCCTTCTTTTGCTTCCTGTTTCCTGTTCTTCTTCGGTGTGTTTGTGTGAAGTACCGCTGCTGCCCCCTAGTGACTTTTATTTGCAATGGCAAACTGAAGCTTAGACTGCGCTGGACTGTTTACAAAAAACAAAATTCGCAAATGTTATAGTAGATATTTGTCAGATATAAGATTTGTAATAGCAAATTATATAAATAGTCTATTAAATTGTTAAAAAAAAAAAAAAAAAAAAAAAAAAAAAAAAAAAAAAAATAATAAAAGATAAAAC
>VUQG01023075.1:0-20256 GCA_015106755.1 Etia nguti
GAAGGAAGACAGGATAAAGACATGCTGTGGAAGAGAGACAGATTAATAACAGGTATGATTCAATGCAGAGAGGTCTATTAACACATAGTGAGTGAGAAAGGTGACTGGAAAGGAAAAACTCAATGCATCATGGGAATCCCCCAGCAGTCTACACCTATTGCAGCATAACTAAGGGAGGATTCAGGGTCACCTGATCCAGCCCTAACTATATGCTTTAGCAAAAAGGAAAGTTTTAAGCCTAATCTTAAAAGTAGAGATAGTGTCTGTCTCCTGAATCCAAACTGGAAGCTGGTTCCACAGAAGAGGGACCTGAAAACTGAAGGCTCTCCCTCCCATTCTACTTTTAAATACTCTAGGAACAACAAGTAAGCCTGCAGTGCGAGAGCGAAGTGCTCAGATAAGCTTTAACACATAGATATACATTTCAACCTTAAGTACGGAGTGTGGAAGATTTTTTTTTGGCTAAAGAAGGTCTTTTTGATAACGTCTCTAACGTCACTGAAGGTGAAATTTCTTAGAAGAATGTCATGATTCAGCATCTGCAGAGGCCACAAGGTCTGAAGAGCCTCTGATTTAATTTTAGGAGAAAAGACAAGACCTTGCATACATAAAATTCCACCCCATTTACAATGAAGGTAAAAGGCCTGCATTAGCCTTATTGGTATGGATCTGCTGATGTGTAGAATGAGTATAAATACGCCCTGTTAAGAGAATAACCTTCAGCGATAGATGGCAATACATCTTAACTTAAGTAATCATCTTTGTTCTGGTCAGTATCGAGCTCGCTGCAATAAATGTTTCTGTGTGAGTCGCCTGAATCTCTCCCGTGTTCTTCCTGCACAGGTAAATCTAATCTCATAACATTTCCACAACACATGGTAAGTCCTTAGTGAGCTGACAAGCATGAAGTCCCAAGTCTACAATCCTGGGAGTCGGTACACCCACTCTTGCATACTAACAATGAAAAAAAGGCGTACAGTCAATATTGTGCATAAATAAGGAAGTTCTCTCAAAGTGAGGCACACTCCATCGTTACCCACACGGCAGGCTGTCCAGCCACCCGTGACAAAACCCCCTCTGCCCTTATTTTGAAAGTTCACTCTCTGTGAGCTGGGAGACTGCTCTAACCCTCCCACCTGTCCCAGGTGCTGGGCAGGTGGAGCTGCTCACCATTATTTATTGCCACAACGTATATGTGAGATACTTGTATCTCCTGGTTTTAAGAATTCACTTACAAAAGTGCATGCCCATGCATATATCCAACCTCCTTCCAGCTCAATAGAATCAAATTCTACTGGAAATACTGTACTCCCTTCACTTCACTGTCAACTTTTACACTCATGCAAGATATCCTGTAAAACTTACGAGGTGCTATCATACCTAACTTTAATTCCCCATCTTACAGCCAGGAACACACACTCCTCTTCAGACTGCAGTGTCAGCAGTGAGGCTTTTTTAAGGCAGCTGCTGCTGTGAGTCGAGTGTCTCGTAGAGCCTGGAAGCAGAATATCTCTGCTTCGTTCATTTCTTCGAAGAAGCCGGCTGCTGTCAGCGCTCCAGACCGGTCGGCTCTGCAGGCTGTCACTAACATTCTGTACAGGAAACTATCACTGACAGCTGTCAGACTCGTCCTCCCCCCTCGTCCTCCTCCTACGTCCTCTTGGCATTGCTCCTGCTAGCTGTCTCTGCCCTGAAACCAGCTATGGGTAGGCTTCGCCCTAGGAAGCATTGTACTGATGAAGACGGTGTGTTATTTTCACCATTATGGTGCCCATGGTGTGTATTCTTAGAGGTCTAGTGAAAAACTGCAGATTGTGGTGAGGGGGGACCGTCAGCATTTTTTTTTCTCCTCATGTCAGCTGAGATAAGGAAGTGTCAGTGCTTCAGGGCTGAGGTGTCACCTGTGGGAGGAAGCTCTCTATGTTGTCACCCACTGCCAAGCATCTCCTATCACCCCTCACCAAGTTGTGTTCCACAGGCAGGGATGGCAGCAGGGGGCGAGGCAGAAGCCAGTGGCTGATGGCTTTATCACAACAGCAGGTGGCCAGAGGGGGGCGAGACTGCTGGAGTCACACTCTTACTGGTTAGATCTCAAGATGGTTTATTGGATGACAGGGTACTTAAATTCCAAGCAGTTGGTTGCTCAGTGTTCCCCTGGCCTCTGGTAACATCTTCCTTCTATTTTCCAACTTAAGAATAAACGTGCAGTGTGCTGTTTAAAAGTGAACTGAATAGTGAGATTACTGAATAATCTTCATGCGCTGTCATTAGTGTGATGGCATTTTGATTGGTGCTGGTATTTTGTGCCTATTAAACTGTTGTTAAAATAAATTACACTGTAAGTGGCATCCTCCAGGGCTGAAAAATGAAGCCAGCGTGGAAGTTTCAAAAACTGCAGTTCCCTCAACGGCCATTTGAGGCTGATACCTAAACCCATCCAATCCCCCACGGTACAGTAACCAAATAACATTAAAAAGCAGGTTTCCAACCCTGTACAAATACACTTTTGGGCTTTTATGGATAGTTTCCCTCTTTATAACTATACAGTAGACAATTTTTTAATAACTCGTCCATATAAATATTTGTAAGACTTATAGTTAGAGACAGGGCTGCTCTCACAGGCATGCCTACGCAGTGAGTAGAGCCAGTCGCTGTCTGCTAGGCCTCACCTTTGCTGATTCGAGTCTCTGAGCTACAGCACTTGATTGCGTTTGCTGTGCTGCATATTCATCTGAAAGTTTCCACAAAAATGATAGGGAGTGTCAACATGTCTGTTTCAGTTTTGGTGAGTGAAACTCTAGTAAATTGTTAGTCTGTTACTTGGTAGTTAGCACTGCTGAACCCAAGGTCCTGGGTTCGACTCCACTCCCCGGCCAAAGGGTGGCTTCGAACCCATAAGCGAACCAATAAGTCTACCTATGAGCAAGACCCAATGAGTTTATGAGTACAGCTTGCTGTCGCTAGTAATAATTGATGACTTTGCGCTCTGCACTTTCATCTGAATACTGCCACTTCTGACTCCAAAGAACCAAGATGGCTGTAGTCAAAATGCTGACATTGTAGTCATGGTGACTGTAAATGTAATTTATTAAAAGTCTGTGTTTATATTTGACTTTCTGTGCATTAATCCCATAAAGAAGAAGTTGTTTGTTCTTACTGTAAACGCCATGGATGTGTCTTCATGCATGCTCATCCAGGTAAGGAAATCCCAAAAAGTTGATTCTGTTCATCTGGACGTAGCATTTTCAGCATTTTCAGTGGGAGAAATGCTAAAAACGCTGCGTCCAGATGAACAGAATTATTTGCTTTGGCCCCTGGTTGCCAAGAATTTGGAGAACAAATTAATGACAAAAGAAAAGACATTTTCTGATTGAAGTTATTGGCGAATACCCCAAACCCTAAATCTGAGAATTAAACTAACGACAATCCTGTTAGCTATACTTTATTGTCAATGAACAGTCGAACAGTATAAATAAAAGTTTTGAATATAAGTTTCACCTGTTTTTTTGGAATCACCAAGCGAGCGTGCCAGTTGTGAGCGTCAGCCTCCATGTAGGCCCCGTGTCCTGAACGTGGCACATGTAACCCGCCCATTGGCGCCCGCAGGTTTGGCTCCGACACTAAATAACAAGACATCATAAATAAGAGCCGTGGGCTCATTTGTTCCAAATAAAGTGGTGCAAACTGTTACTGTGTGCGCCGTGTCATGTTTATGACAGCATTACAGAGACTTTATGATGTCAGGACTGGGAGGGTGGGGGTTGTTTCTCAGCGCTTCGGTTTATTTACCAGGGATAACAGACACATCTGAGATGCGGCTCCTCTGGGATAACACATTCATGGATGAGACACTCGGCTCATTTCACTGGAGAGGCGGATAGATTGCTGCTCTCCCTTCTAACTATCCAATCGCTCTTTGTTAAACAAGGCACAAACCCAATTACAAAGTGCCACATGCTGACAGTTTATTAACATCATCGCCGCGAGAGAGAAGCCGGGCCTCTCGGTGGTGGTGTCGGCAGTGGGGGTGTGTTCCTCTCCTCCTGTTTGAAGTGCAGGGATGAAAGATTGTTCTTTATTCAGAAAAGAAGATTTGTGTTAGGAGAGGCTGGACAGGTAATCAGTTATACTTCATATTCGTCTTCGGCATTTTTAAAGAATGTGAGAAAACAAGCCTAATGCCTCAGGTCAGTGTTTCCTGTTTTGCAGAAAACTTGGAGAGCCTAATGGAGTAATATTTCTGGGCTGTGTCTGATCTCAGCCTCTGATCACTTCATTAAACTGATGTTGATGAATGCACAAAGCAGCCGGGGCGCGAGAAGACGCAGCAGATGCATCTTAATCAGGGAGAACAGGAGAGGAAGGTGGGATGCATATAATCACTTACTCACTTCCTCCCCACCTCTCTGCCTTCATCCTCACTGTAATGAACTCATTCATGACTGAGCAGATCTGCCACTTCACGAAAAATGAAGAGGAACAGAGAGCAGATCTGAGCCGAGACCACCGGCGAAAACTCGACTCCGCGTGCAGCGCTGCTAATTCATTCATCCAGGGATCCTTTTCCAAAGTGCTAAAGGCAGCAACGTCCCTGAGGATCACATTTGAGGTTTGAGGAAACAGCGTCTGGCTATACAATTTCAACTCAAAGGTCTAACAATAAGTGTTCAAGCTTAGAGTATGAACATCTGCAGTAAATGTTTACCTTTTTTTATTTTTTACATGTAACTCAATTCAGCGAAGTCTAATATCAGCTCTATTAATCTGACTTAAACTATTATTTTAGCTTATTTCCCAATAATATTGCTTTCTTGTGTGTCTCAATAGGTCATGCTTTGCATCTCTGTTGTAGAGATTCACAGGAATTGGGAGCAAATCCCAACTTTGTTCATGTAGCAGCAGCAATGTATCCTTTTATAATATTTAAAAATCAGAAGCACCGCAACTGGATCAAAATTAGAAAAACGCCTCAGTCTTATCAATGGTTCACCACAAAGTTAAAATTAAAATTAAATTAATAGACATAATAACTTAATAGACCTGTGGTGGTGGTCCTGTTGGTCCTCCACCACCCATGTGCTCTGCTGCTGACTGAAGAGAAAATATCAGAGTCAGACCTGGAAAACACAGGCACTGTGTTCTGTGTACTGTGATTAGGTTAGATTCCTCAGGCAGCTAGCAAAATGGCCTTTTTAGGCAGATATTTTTGTGTCTTCCAGCTGGACTGAAAGTTTCTCAAAGTTTCTTGGTGATCCATGTAAAAAGCAACTCCTTGTTCCCTCAAATATCTGACCGTCAGAGCCAGACCTTAGCCAGATCCAGGTGAAAGATGTTGAAGATGTAATGATCTTATGAGCCTACATCTGTAATCCTAGCTCGCTCAAAGTTTATTTCCCACACTCCTTTTTGTTTCCACTAAATCAGAAAATTGCAGAAAAGGCACATTAGACTCATAACATACTGAAAAATAAAATCTTTTACATGTTAAACACAGCAGGAGATAATTAGCATCAGGCTCCAGAGAGGAGGCTGCCTGAATGACCACTCACTTACTGTGAATGTTATCAAGGAGAGGATATCACAAGGATTTTGTACCAGGGTTTGACTGCCGTGGACATTTGTTGGTACAATTGGACCTTAACCACCGATAAACAATGAACAGACGTCACCAGGAAGAGGTTATGTTACTGTTAGCATTTTATTACAGTCCTCCAGGTTGTTCACCTTTAGTAATGCAAACTATATCAAAAATAAAAATGCTCCTTTCTCCCCTTTCTTCAGTAAAAGCTCGACAAGGTCCGCTCACAAAGACCTGCTGGTTCGATACGTATTGACTGATCTGCATGGGGAAATGAACTTATGCTTAAAAACTGAAACGAGTTAAAAGCTTCATAAGATGTCGAGCGAAACTGGGCCCCGACTGGGATAACTACTTGCACAAACACAAACAGAAAGGAAAAAAAAAAAAATCTTAAAAATCTTCATCATTAGTCCAGAAACTGATTTTCTACGACTGTTACAGCATCTCAGGCTGAGGGGCTCTAATTCCAGTACGAATGCAGGGGACCCTGAGAGAATCATGTTTACCTCACCACTTTGTATTTGACATCACAGTGGACAGCTTGTTGGGAGACTAACCATATCATGGCCGGAGCTCCGCCACTTTCTGCTGCGTCTGGCAGAAACAAATGTGGACCATAAATCTGGCATATGGCTCGCCTGGGGCCACCGGCAGGTTTACAGCTACTCTGGGGGCCGCGGGATGGTGGGGGTACCACTTTGTGGGCTGGTCCAGTCATTAAAATGGGCCTCATGCCATTAGAGTGGACACACTATGGCATAATGTTGTATAATTTCCCTCTACTTTACACCGATTAATTATTCATTTTTCCTCCCGCAGGAGAAGAGGAGGCAGAGTCCTGGCCACGTACACCGGGGAGAACAGACAGGAAGAAGCCTAATCAGTGTGTGTGTCTGTGTGTGTGTGTGTGTGCACTAAACATACACTTATGCTTGAAAGTTGAAACACATATTTAAAACAGAATAATCAAAACACTGCACTTTAATAGGTCAGGAAACTTAAGACAAGAGCACCTGTGAGTTAAATCACAGTTTTTTGCTGCTTAACTCAAACATATGCTTTTACAAAATACAGTAAAAGTCATTTCACCACTTAAATGATTTTTTCCCCAATACACACTTAACAACTTAGGAAATCAGTGTTATGTTCTGCAGGAAAACCAAGAACCAGACATGGAAATGGTTTTAGAGCAGAACTCACAATAATTCAGCACATGAAAGATGAAGGAGGTGTTTTTAAGGATGCTAAAAATGGCTCAGAACTGTGTAATCAGACACCTTCAGTACTGCTGATCACACCAGTGAAGACCGTCAGTGTGCGCTGCTCTATGAATGTATGTATATTTCTTAATGTTTAGCTTCATTTTTTAAAAATAACAAACTGTCTTTTCATCTTGTATGACTTTGTTTGTTTAGATGAGTTGCAGAAGCAGAGCAGTCATATAAAACCACTAAAACACATGGAGCTTAAAATGCTGTTACTGTTACTGTTATTGTTAGTTTGCTCTAGGACAATGAGATGAGCTGTGGCCCGGTCCTCAGTGGTTTTATTAAATAGCGTGATGAGGCCCATCTTCAATGAAACATATCTAACAGAAAAGATATGATCACTGATTTTATAAAATAGATGTACTCATACACACAAGGCCACGCCCATTATATGGAACAAGTTTTGATTTGAAATGCAACTTTGAGACAAAAAATAGGGCATCGCTGTCATGTTTGAGTAAACTTTCTTATTTCCACACTGATAAAACCATGATGAGGCTCTCCTCAGCCCTTTGCCCCTGCGGTGGTCCTCCTTGGGCTCTTGTGCTCTGTGCCCAGGTCTCCTCCATGCCTACCTCATGACCTGGGGGACAGGGCTATTGCTCCCTATACCCACTATTACACACTTACATGGAGAAATCTTATGAACATACGTGCGCTCACACACACACACACAGGTGTACAAACAGGTACTCACAGACAGACACTATCTTGGTTGTCTGCTGCCTCTAAACATATAATGCATTATTAGCACTGTATGCTGCTCAGTAACATTCAATATTTATTATTGACTGTCACTGATGCTCATGTTGGTTGTTGCTGTGGTTTCCCTGCTGTGTTGTCTTCTTTTTTCTCTCTCAGCAGGTGATCAAGCATATTTTCAGTGTTCTCTCTATCCCTCTTCTCCTCTATTTTTCTTCCTCTCTTCTTCTGTTAACTGTCCTCCCAACCTCTCTTTCTTTCTCTTTCCTGGCCCCCTGTCCTGTCCGTACTGATTGTAATAACTCAAAATGAAATAAATAAATTAATAATAATAATAAAGGTCGAATAAAATATGACAACTACTTGGACCAGTATAGCGAAAGCCTTAATGGTCTACTTGGGAAAATCTGCCTTCAGACAATAATTCTGATTGCTACAGTGCCGGACGGGACTTTTGAGAAAAAAAACAAAAAACAAAAACCATGATGATTTTATTTTACCGAGTCTCTTTTGTCCTTTTTGTCGTTGCCATGGCTCGAATATTTATCAGGAAAGAACAGAAAGTCAATCAATTTTTTTAATGACCAGGCTGATCAGTGAGCTGC
This sequence comes from Etia nguti, assembly GCA_015106755.1. Taxonomy (NCBI): domain Eukaryota; kingdom Metazoa; phylum Chordata; class Actinopteri; order Cichliformes; family Cichlidae; genus Etia; species Etia nguti. Next base: position 8,157 of record VUQG01023075.1, read on the forward strand.
AACAACGACCTTTGAGAGACTAGTTGATAGTCGGTTGCCAGACCTACTAACAATCCACTGTAATCACCAAACAACTACTGATGACTTTTTGTCCTGTTCACGAGGAGGTTGGCAAGCTATTTATATGAAAGGAGCAAATTAAAGTTAAACTGAAAGTGTAACTAAAACAATCAAAACTGATGCTGGTTTCTACATCTGTGAGCTTAGTAACTCAAAAAAAGCACACAGGTGTTGCTAATCTGATAATTAAGGAGCACAGGCAGATTACCAAAAAGCACAAGAAGGAAACACAATCTAACAAAGAAAAGCATCAAGCGAAGCATCAAGAGTTTCTGATGGAAAAGCATAATTCAAAATGCATGCACATACTGCAAACAAGTTCAAACTAAAGCAAACATGCAACTCGTTAATAAAGGTAAAACAGAGCGACATTTTCATCCTCGTTCAGTGAGTCCTTTTACACAAAGGATGCAGATATGGTCATCCTCTAAGAGACCACTCCCATTAGGACAGGAATGATTTATGTCAGGATATTTTTTTATGTTTCTGTGGGTGAAAATATTTCATCTACAACACCTGAACTGAACCAAGGATCATATCTGTGGGGTAATATTTGACAAAATATATATTTTTCCCATACTCTAGTCAGACATAGCATGTTGTCTTTAATTGGGACAGATGATATGCTGCTTCTGCTAAATGTTATGCAGACATAAGTGTTGTATTGCGGTTTGTTTGAAACACCTGAGATTGCTGTTAAACTGTGTGTATACAGATCAGTGTGTACCTCACTGCCACACCAGGCCTTTGGTGAAAAATGTCATTTTCTTATCATCTAAAACACCAGTTTAGGGCTGTTTTAAGTTTAAAGATTTGGATGTCCACTCAGCAAGCTCAAGCTTGTACAGAATGCAGCTGCTAAACTTTCAGTGAAAACCAAGGAAAAGGAGCCAATTATGCAACTTTTAGTATCACTGCACTGCCAACCAAAGAATTTATTGATTACTTTTTAGGCCTTTCATGACCAAGCCCCAGACTACATTTCAGAGTTGCTCTGCAACTGTCAAGCTGGGTGCAGCCTGATGTCCTCAGGCAAGAACTTGCTCACTGTTCCTGGGTCTAAATTAAAGGCGAGACTGGACTGGTTCTTTGCAGTCAGGGTACTGAAGCTCTGGAATAAGTTGCCTGGGGAGCACTGAATCAGCAAATCACATTTCTCCAGTTAAACCACTTGTTATAATTCAGTTTAGTAGTCTGACAAAGCCCTGGTGCAGTGTTATAATAGTTCAAATGTTTAACTTTTAGCCAAAGAACGCGAAATAATAAAATACTGAAGACTAAAAGTGAACCAGAGACTAAGAGTTTGGTCTCCAAGGTTCAGTTTTAGTCCTTTTTAACCAACGAGAATTAGCAAAGTCCACCAATAACATTTAAAAAGTGTATCTTCAGCAAAATAAACAGCTTGAATCAACACTGCTATGGATAATAATTAATGTTTTTTATGTGCTTTAGACCAGAGATACAGAACACATTAATACAAAGTGAGCATGGGTTAAGAAATGGGAGCAGCTTAAATGTTGTCACATTAACAGACGGCAAAATAATAATAAAACACAGTTAAAAACATGCATGCATATAAATGACATTTTTTAAAAATGCAGTTGTTTAAACCAGTATATGGAGTTATATGGAGTTATATGGATGACTGTCTCCTACCTGACCCCCTCAAACTATACAATAACTTTATCATATCTAATGAAGCCGTGCAAATTTTTACTTTTATGCTGTGAAAACAGGCCAGATTTCAGCCTCCTTCACTCATGTACATCGGTGTGAGATAATATTTTTTCCAGTACGTTTTAACTCTCAAAAGTTAATAAGTACTGGAAACATTCAGGGATGAAAAATGCATTTAAACTTTATTTAAAACTGCAGCTGCACCAGTTTTACATCCACTTCATCACAAAGTCAAAATCTTTTTTTTTCTGTTCTTATTTTTAAGAATGGAATTTTTTTTTTTTTTACATAGTTTAATTAAATATGCTGGATAATACATATTTTATACATTAACCAAGAAGATCATAGTCCATCCTGCAGCAACATGTGTCTGAAAGAGGGACCGTGATCAAATCAGCTAACTGAAAACTGTAGGTGTGGAAAGGCTGCCTCAACCTGACAGTTATGATAAATGATTTCTTTTATGGCTGAAACCACTGTATTCATTTATGTGTTTGAAAGATACTATGCAAATACAGCTGTATTCTCCTTTTATTTGCTATTTTACATACTTTAATGTCAAGTACACTGGGTTTGTGTTAAATGGAAAAGGCTGTATACAATTGCCTATGCACAGATACACAAAGACACACAACTTCTACTTCCAAGTGAGTATTTCACTGGCATTGTACCAGTCTAAGGCAGTCTTGGCATTGCAGCTATGATATCACTACTAAAACTGAAGATAAAAGAAGATATTTGCCATGCAGCTAACAGGTTTTAGTTGAAGTTGTAATTATGTGTATGTATTCATGACCAGGATCCAAACTGGGATACAGTACTGCAGGTTTAAATGATATTTAGCCACACAGGCGTGTGTGTGCGCGTGTGAGTGTGCGTGTGTGTGCGTGTGTGTGCGTGCAGGCATGTGGCTAGATCCATCTGGTCCTAAAGGATGAACGATATTTCAAAAAAGTGTAAAATGACATAATTAGGATGAAATTAAGAAGAAAAGTAAAATGTTGACCTTTTTTTGTGAATCTAAGGGCTAAGTGTGTTCCTTCACTTCCTTTCCAAATGCTTTCCTTTTCACTTGGGAGGTAAAATGAGGAAAAATAAGTCCTGAGAGGAGCGATTGTCTGTGGCCTTGCTATCCAATCTCCAGTACCGTCACGAGCAATCTGCCGCCATTTTAAACCTGTAAGACGTTAAACTTTTCTCCTATTAATCCTCCTGAGAAACCGGCCAGAGAGGAGAGGAATGCACCTGATCAAACTACCCTCTAAACCCCCCAAAGTGGAAGAAAGGGAGCTCTGTTTTCAAGGGGAATTCACAGGTAACCGAAGCCTCCGCCCCCTCTGCAGCCGCCCAGACACTTTCCCCCACACCAGATCACTTCTCCCACTTGAAGCAGCACCTTGTCCCAAACTGAACGACCGCGATGTAATTAGCCTCAGGAACACAAAGACTTCAACGGCCCCTTTTCGGCACTGCACAAAGGGAACAGTCGTCTCGGTGGCTCATTAGGAGACAGAAGATAAGATAACGAGGTCTAGAATGTCCTCTGACCCGCCATCCACCTGTCGAAAGGTGAGCTGGGTGCAAACTCCAATTCCCTCCCCGACTTCTCTACATTACCTGCTCAGAGCAGAGGTCGTAATCCCTCCCACAGGACCTGCTAATGGATGTAACGAGAGGGGCGGGTGGGTGTTCAGCGAAGTGTCGGGTTTCTGAGGTGAAGAAGTAGAGGAGGCTGGCGACCCCGGGAGTCATGCAAAGTATGAAGGACGCAAAGAGGAAATAAAAGGGGAATAAACAAGCTCAGGATGAAAGAGGAGATGAGACGGATAATTGGAAGGTGATGGATATAAACTTTCAACTTCCTTTGGAAATACATATGAAAGCCGATCCAGGTCCTGACATTCTGAATACGATTCCACATTTAACTTTGTGATGGGTGGTAATCCCGTGGGAGTGAGTGCTGAGTTCCATTTACATCCTGAAAATCCCAGTGTTCACACCCACAAACAGCCAATCATTTGCTGAATGAGCATATAAACGTGATGTCATACAGTGGTTATATTTCAATATGTATGACAAAGTAAGAAGTGCTGTTAGATCAGACTCGTCTCTCACGCACAGACTTGGCTCCACTTGTGTATTCCTGCACTCGAGTACTCCTCTGCTCCTGTTATGTTTACATAACGTTTATATTTGAATGCTGGAGTATTTGCTTCAAATTGATTTGCTGCAAATGTAAATATGCTTTTGTTGTTTACATGCTTTTGTGCAGTGGGCATGTCTAGGGCTACGTATGTGTTCTTGTTTGTGCAAAAATAAATGAATAATAAGAGCGATTTACACTGAGCAGAGAGGAATGCATTTTCATTCACTTTCTCCTTTCCATCTAACTGGATGCTTTAGTCCAGTGTAAGGAGAGTCTGAGTTGTTGGATATTCCCCAAAACCCACAGGGTTCATGTGATTTGGTCCAGGGCCACCATCAGGAGCCGTTTGGCTCAGAGGACTATGTACACAGCTATGAGGATCGGTGAAGCCTTTATCTGGAAGTCAAATTTGGATTGTTAGGAGTAAGATGTGCCTGAAATCAGTGCCATTGTGTTTAACCTGCTCTCAGCTTTGTGTGTCCTTTCCCTTCAAAGGCCTCGCAAATAGCGTCATTACAACCTTTGGTCACGATATTCTCCAGGGCATAGAAAGAATTACAAAGCCAATAGTTTAATGCAAAAGTGGTTTATTAATTAAATTTAATGAACAACAGAAAGCTCTGAGTGTAATAAATGTTAACAGGCCTTAAGTATGACTGACACCTACATGGCAGGAACCTTCAACGAGGTAAAATGCATGAAAAGACAAATTACACTCAGAGGGCCGTCGCTTTTACTGTTTTTCACACCTTTTCCTGAATTTGAAAGTAAAAACAAAAGTGAGTGCAGTTAACTTTTTGCTTCCTTAAATGACCCTCTCTCACCAACACTGGCACTTTAGACCACCGTAATGAATGTTAATGTATGTAAACACAATCAATTTATTCCATCAGCATTAAAAAAAAGGTTTTTGGTGGCTTTTACCCTCCACTGCATTTGTGACACAAGGACCCGCTGATGGCTCTGTAGTTAAAATATGGAGTTTAATCCGTCTCCAAAACGCCGTCCAGGTCGACGAGCTCATTTAAAACTTCTTGACACTGACGGGAGTGACAGCTGATCTTCCGAATAAATGGAGCGGCTCGTCAAATAGACTGTCAGGGAGGGAGAAGACTCCAGCGGCCACAACTCCGAAACCCCTCTGTCTCTGGCTGCGGGCTGTGGAGCTCCAAGTGCTGGAATTGATGATGAAATGAGTTTTTGAATATGGAGTGAGTCCTTTTTAAACCTAATTCCTCCCGGTCTTGCCCCAGAAATACAGATCTGACATGTTGTAGAGAAAAAAAAATCAAGGGCAATCCAATCAACTTTCTGTCAGAGAAGAAGAGGGGCGGGGCCGTGGCACAGAAGGGTATTTGAGCGTTTGAATATCTTGTGGTTTGCCCTTCCTCTTCTGCTTTCTGTTTCGTTTGTTAATTGGCATCCATGTATGTGTTGCAGTGTTAGCGTGATGCTGGCTGAGCATCTCTGATCGAGCCAGCAGGCGGCTCACTACGTGTTGACCACAGAGTGTTTGAGCTCTGGCAGAAGCAGTTTCAGTATCACACTGTTCACTTCAGTAAGAGACAGCTTCCGTTTCTTGAACACCCAACAAACGGAGAGTCTGTTGGGAATTAAATAGTCAAGGTTGAAAATGATAGAGCTTGTTTCACAATACCGGTGTACGAGTGTAAATGTGTGTTTTCTACCTTCCAACTACATTTCTGGCTTCTTGTGGGAATAAACTGTGCAGCATCTGTAATTCATGAGTGCCTGTCTTGGATTTGGCTGAACTTTATGGAGCAGTTTGACGTGTGACATGAGTTAAAAGGATACAAACCCTGTTACAAACTAAAAATTGAAGGAATCTGAAGAATCAGCCTCTTTAACCTACCCAATCTCGAGAAAGCAAATTATGTCTGCAGTTGTTGTGAAATATACAATCATTTTATTCTGTTTCCACTCTGTTTATTGCAGCAGCAGTTTCTTGTTGTTCCAAGAGAAAATTAAGTAATTTGTTCAAACCGAGTGTTAAGTGCCTGTTTAAACTGTTTTTGGCCATGTTGTTGACATGATATTGACCAACAGCTCCCAGAGCTATTACATGGATGGCCATTAAATCTGGTCACAGCTCCCTTAGGATATATCAGAATATTTATCTTGTTTTATCTAGCATCACAAGCAGAATAAACTTTGAATACCGAGTTTAGTTCTACTACTTCTGTAAACATGCTTTTTGCAGCATTCTCAGAAATAAAATGCTCCATCACTCAGGCTCTGAATGGCAGCTATGCAATCTTCAAATACAAAGAGGAAAAAAAATAAACTGGAACGTTTGCTGTGTGAGCCAGAAATTTCCCCTTAAAGACTTACAGAGAAAAAGAAAAACATTTTTCTGAGAATACTGCCTTTAAATCGATGTTTTGAAAAACAAGATATAATCTAAATGAAAAACAATTTAGTTAAAATTGTAACCATTTAAAAAATTCAATTAAATGCCCCAGCTGCTTACACAGAGACAATCAATTTTATTTATTTATAAGTTTTCTGAAATTTTGTGTGTAAACATCCAAATTAGGTAATGTCTTATTAAGCGTGCTCTCATTTCCACAAATAAAATTTGCCAAAGAAAAATAAGCATCTAAATGTGTATTTTGGATATTTCCTTTCCCCTGGTCTGAATGAGAACATGTTATGGAAGCAAACAAGCCAAAAAGAAAAGAAAACAGCTAAAAGTGGCCCATGCATGAATGGAATTTATGATTTTTTTTCCATTTCCATTCAGTTCAGTTTTATTTGCATAGCATCGTTTCGAGACACAGTCATCTCAAAGTTCTTCATATTTTAGGTTAAAAACAACAGTAATAGAGAGAAAACTCTCTCTATCAGATGACTCACAATGAGCAATATTTGGCAACAGTGGGGAAGAAGAATTCCCTTCTTTGGCGGGTTCCTATTGGTCACATTGGGGTAGGGGGAGTGAAGGAGAAGTGCTCAGTGTATGGAAGTAGGATGCTTTAAGTTCACCTGATCAGCCCTTAATATAAGCTGTAGGTACCTGCAGCATCTCTCTTTAATATGTCAACATGCTAACCTTGTGCAGTCAATCATAATAAGCTAATATATGTATTTATACACTATGTATTTTAATATATATTACAAATACATATTTAGTTGGAGTGATATGTATTTTGCTGTAAACAAGATGTTTTATGTTGTCATCAGTAATGATGTCAGATTTAACAGACAAGCCCACAGCCAACATCCCTTCAAGTAGCTCTACAAGAGGAAAAAAAAATGCACACTATAGTGATGTCATATTTTTTCCTACTTCCTTCGTGGTTTAGCACTCGGAGCAATATTCAGACCCAGACTAGAATTTCACAGCTGCACCATTCAATCAATTCTAGATGTATTCTACATGTCTTAGGGATCACTTCAGACCACAAAATTCAGTATGACAGTTCTGATATGGTTCGGAAAATTTGAGATCTCCACTAGACCTTAAAGCTTTGTCGATTTGCAGAAAGCTTTGCTGCACAGTGAATTACTAGCAGGTCATAGAGGTTTCTCTTAGCATTAAGAAACTACAGAAAGTGCAGGTAAAGTAACATTATGTAGACTGTGTGCTACAGAAAGAAAATGTGTCCTCATCAGACAAAGCAATGAGAAATATGACCACTCATACATGAACACTTCAGTCAGTCAGTGCTTGCAGTTATTGTGTTGGATGCTCGAGAGAACGGCAGGTGTTCTTTGCATCTGGGTCAGGCATCAACATTCATTTTTTCAACATTTTGCCTGCGTGCGTCAGCCTTCCTTTTTAACCTAAGCTCCAAAGACCTGAGCAGCCTGTCTGGATAGAAAGGGAAAAAAGGAGTTCAGTTATGTTTAATCCATGTTAAGCCAAACTAATACTACACTGGAATGTGTTCTGAAGAAGCCACTGCAATAAGGCCAAGGTTTTTGTGCTATTCTGATCAGAAATTTAGCTGCTTGATACTTTAACGCTTTTCAAACAAAAGTAAACACGGCAGAGATCTGCTCATGTTTTCTGTTCCTAAAACACAGAATTGATGTCATTTTAGTTATTCCTCAATTTTAAATAAAAACTTTATTACAAATATCTTGACGTGAAAATCTAATGATCGGTTTCGTGAGACGTTGTCAAGGTCGCAGTGGACCCAAATGCAGATGAACAAAATTGAGGAACGGAACTGGATTATAACAAAAGGCGTGCCTTTTATTGAGGCAGAAAAACAGAACATGAACCAAACACAAAAAAAACGGATGAATGAGAAACTAATCAGAAAAACCTAAACTGTGAAAACTAAACACACGAAAACCAGGAACACTAGGATATACATGAATACCTGAGACATGGGAGGCAAGCAGTGGATGATAAGCAGATGATCCAACAAACTGAGGCTACGTCCACACGTACACGGGTATTTTTGAAAACTGAGATTTTCCATTTTCGTTAAAAAAAAAAAAATCCCGTCCACACGTGCAGTTTTGAAAAAAATATCTCCGTCCACATGTAAACGCCAAAAACGAAGTCAAACGCTGTCAAGAACATGCCAAATCCTAGCTGTGTAGAAATGTTGTCCAATCAGAAGTCTAGAATCCTGGGAGGGAAAGAGTAAACAGGACTTTATGCAAACCTGAAGTACTTATGAAAAGTTTTTGTTTTTCTGGAAAGGCAGCTAATTTTGTGTTACGACGAGGTCGGCGTCGGGATTTAGGTTGTGAGAGCGTCTGTGTTGAATGGAGAAGTTCACTCTGACGCGTCTGTCTTTCTAAATGGAGGGACAGTAACTGTGTGTATATGTAAGCGCGTAAAAACTGCAGATAGTCAAACAATAATGTGGTGCACAGCGTGACGTGAAAAAAGGCGCACAGCTTTGACGTTGCGTGAGTACATCTCCGTTTTCCTCGTCCACACGTAAACGCAAAAACTGAGTTTTCGAAAAGCTCCACCCTGGCAGGAGTTTTTAAAAATCTCAGTTTTCAGTGATCGAAAACGCCGTTTACGTGTGGATGAAAGGTGCCAATGCATAGAAAAAGCTGCGTTTTCCAAAAAATACCCGTGTACGTGTGGACGTAGCCTGAGGAAGACAAAGGGCTTAAATACACAGAGGGATTATGAGGGAATGAGGCACAGGAGGAGAGCACAGCTGGGAGTAATCACACACAACTGGGAGAAAGCAAAACTGAAAACACTAATACAGGACATGAGACCGTCAAAATAAAACAGGAAACACGAGACAGGCACAGAGACACGGACTTAACACTGAAACAGGGAGAAACACAGACATGAAAGCATAACTTCACGTGACACAAGAAACAGAGACAGGAGACAGGAAACTAAAGACCAGGAACTATAAATAAGATAAGCAGAAAACAATAATGAGAATCAAAACCATGAGAAGCAACAAATCTAAGAATTAAACTTAATCAAGAAACACAAAACACTGGGTCCCTGTTAGGGTACCTGGGTCGTTGACCCGGGGTTTTGTCTTTTGGTTCTTTGAGTCTTGTTTGTTTATTAGGTTCTCTGTGTATTTTATATTTCCTAGTCCAGTATGCTTATACTCTTGAGTTTATTCTGTATTTCCAGTCTTGGTCTTGCCTCTGTGATTCCTCCCCTGTTAGGTCAGTCTTGTCTTCATATGCATCTGTCTGTTCCCCTAGTAAGTCTGCGTCTCCGTGTACTTCCTGTTTTACTTTGATAGTCTCCCGTCATGTTCGTCATGTTCTGTTTGGCTCTCCCCCAGCTCGTCTGTGTAATTAGTGCCAGCCGTGTTTCCCAGGTGTTTCCTCTTTGCCCTGTTCCCCTCTTGTATTTAGTGTCTGCGTCTTCCTCTGCTCATCATTCTATTCTCCCTCATTCTCCACTGTGTGTTCTGCCTGCCAGCCTGCCTGTCTGTCTATTTAGTTTATTTTGTATTCCTAGCTACCAACAATAAAGCTGAGTTTTTTGAGTTCATCTTTGCCTTGGCGAGTCTGCATTTGGGGTCCTTTCTGCCAGCCGCACACAGCAAACATGACAGTCCTAGACCAGTACCGTCACAGATGTACTAGGGCTGACATTAACTTTAGCCTTTTGATCGAAGACATCGGTGGTGTAATACCTGAGCTGAACCACATTAGAAAGACATAAAAAAGAAAGAGCAAAACATTGTTTACCACCCTACTCACTGTTCAGCTAAATCCAGTGTATTTAACTGCAAAAGTAACAAGTGGTTCAGTAAAAAGGGACAAAAAAAAAAATCAGATTTTTTTGGGGGGTTGTTTAATTCCTGCTCTTTGCATATAATCTACCCTCTTCTTTCTACCCCTCCCTCTCTATCCACTTTGCATTAAATCCACCATTAGATGCGCTTGGTACCACCAGAGATTGTAGGCAATAAAACACATTGTTAAAGTGACATGTAATTACCCAGCCTGTCTTTTGACTAATTAAGTCAGTGCTGCCTATTATGTGGAAATGTATAAGGAAGTCAGGTGATCAATAACAGTGAAAGAGAGAGACAAGCTAATTTCTCAATGCTCGGATCGCTGATTCCTGCAATATCTCAGCTACCGTGTTTATTATGGTTTCAGGCGGCCGCCGTTCGGTCCACTTTGACATCATCGAGCACGTTGCGCTACGCTGTACGGTTCAGAGATGAGCTCACAGGCTGCAGAGTGATGTTCAGCTGCAATAAAACAAGATCCTTTTAATTTCATGCTGCCATAAACTGCCAGTCAAGTTGATGATCAGAGCAGGGTTAGCTCAATATACAGTGTTATCCAATATACAGTATTTCATGGTTTCATGGCTGACACAGGCGGATTTAGAGCAGGGGAATGGCTGCTTTAGATATTAACAGAAGCATATTCAAAAGTGATCGATGGACGTGTCTGAGCAGAGGCAAAATGGAGCAACAGATTAAGAGCTTGGATTTTACTCAGGTGTTGAAAGGACCCATTAGTTGTTCTGGCCTCTGGTTAGGATGCCTCCTGGACAACTTTCCTTTGACGTTTTCCAAGCAAACCCAGCTGGGAGGACCAACTGGAGAGAATATATATCTCCAGTTATATATATCTCCTCCTCATTTCCAATCAAAACATGATGAACAAATATAATGAGTCAAATACACTTAGGGTCCACTTTGCTAGGGACATCTATTTAAGTGCCAGTACACAGAAACAATTAATGATCCAATCATATGGCATGAACTCAGTGCATTTAAATATGTAGTCAAGACAACCTGTTGATGGTTAACTCAAGTATCAGAATAGGGAATAAAGATGGTTTATGTGACTTTAACAATGACATAGTTGTCGGTGTCAGATAGGCTAATCTGATTACTTTGAAAACTGTTGATCTGCTGAGATTTAACCACACAAACACCTCAAGGTTTATGGAGAAAATATCCAATGAGCAGCAGTTCTCTGGGTGAAAATGCCTTGTTGACGAGAGAGGTCAGAGGTGAATGGCCAGACTGCTTTGAGCTGATAGGAAGGTAACAGTAACTCAATTGACCACTCATTACAACCAAGGTCTGCAGAAGAGCATCTCTGAATGCACATACATCGAACTTTGAAGCAGATTGGCTCTAGTGCCACTCCTGTCTGCTCAGAACAGGAAACTGAGACAGCCTCCCCAAACAAAGTCCATGGGATACTGGAAAAATGAAACACTGGAAAGACTCGTCTCATTTGAATTCCAATAACCTCTTCATATCTGACATCTTAAATGCATTTCACTTAGAGGTGGGTAAGATGGCATTTTAACAACATATATGCAGTGATGGGAATAACGGCGTTACAAATAACGGCGTTAGTAACAGCGTTACTTTTTTCAGTAATGATTAATCTAACTAATTACTATTTCTATCGTTACAACGCCATTACCGTTACTACCAAGAAAATGCGGTGCGGTCGCGTTACTATTTTTCAACAAACAGACGGCTGAAGCTGTGTTCAGCTTACCGCATTTTATATCAGCTGCACGGAAGTAGCTGTAAGTAATCTGGGCGCTACAGCTTTAAGCAGCTGCGCGCGCTCCCGCGGACGGCAATCACTTTCTGACAGACGATCACTTTTTGGCACAACACCTGTAGCTAGGGGGCAAAACAATCGCATGAGGGCTGCTGTTTGACTGAGGAAGAATAAAGTAGTCCTGGTAAGCCAATCACATGACCACTTCAAGATGACAAAGCAAGAAGGTGATATATACCAGTTTTAAAT
>VUQG01023076.1:0-11162 GCA_015106755.1 Etia nguti
CTCCTCTGAATGCGGCAGACAAATGCTTCCTCCTTTTCCCCAGATTTGAAGGATGGGTCGGGTGTATTCTTCGTGGCCCACCATATCCCAGAATTCATAGCGCGGCTCAGCCAATTCCAGTTTTTAACATGGCGGCAGCTACTTAGTTTTAATATTACTCTTATTACTCTTTCTGGGTCACAAAATAAACTTTTAACATATTTTCAGGCAAGACTGTGGCTGTGTAAACTTCAAATATCTGCTTGGTTTACCAAGACATCGCAAATTTGCAAAAGTGCTCCGATGTTTTCGGAGACGTCTGTTACCCACCAGATCAATAGCTAGCTGAGGGTTCAATGGTTGCTAGAGCCGGCGAGAACAGCGAACTCCTGGCTTCATCGTTTTCACACCCCCACGGGTCTTTCGCTACTCAGGTTAAACATGATATATAAGTCACTCAGATAACTTAAAAATGTTATTGTTTTGCTTTTTTCAGTGTTTTATTTGTTCCGGAGTAAATCGGTTTGGCTGAGATTAACGTTATTAGATTAGATTAGATTAGATTAAATAAAACCTTATTAATCCCTCGGGTAGGTTCCTTCAGGGTTTTCACACAGCTGAATAAACGTCAAAAAGAAAACTGATTGAACAGAAGTATGAGATGGTCGAGAATTTACGGTAGTGTCCTGTTATATTTTAGATAGCAAAGAGCAGACGGCTGAGTTTATTAAACTCCACCGAGACAGCGGTGACGCAAATCTGAAGGCTAGACTGTCCCATTTCACATCCTCGCACTTCCGGCCTTCTTGGTCTTCAAAGGACCTGGCCCATGTAGACCGCGACAGCCAGGTCCTCCGAAGGATCTGGCCTAGGTTTTGGGACACAGTATTAGTGAAGTGGGAGAGAGATATATGTTTAATTCTTTAATTTCTTGGTCACTGGTCATCAGTTAAATAAAATACAATGAAAGCATTTTAATAACACTGGCAACAGTCGGTCAAGTTGTCTACACGTCTGCTAATTATGTGCAAAGTTTCACAACATTACAACACAGAGTGTTGACATTATTGACCAGAACTTATGTTTTATTACTTGAAATGAGAAAAAAAGCCCACAGAGAATCAAGTTACTTACTTATATATGTGCATATATTTGTAATATTCTTTGCCAGTCCAAATGCTGACAGAAACGACATTATTGGCTAATCACGTTTCCATTCTTCCCTATTACCTCTCGTCACTGCCAGGTCAGATAATTGCCATATTTAGCATTTCATAATTCTGTTCAGGATTTATTGAAGATCATAATCAGGAATGGTTGTAAAATAAAAAGTTTTATGTTGCATCTGAAAGTAAGGGCTACCAGAAGTGAATATCAACAACATGGTGACTAGAGAAAGTCCTCAACTTTAAGCAACAATGGGGGAAATAACTGTTAGGAATGCGAAGTGGGCAGGCAGCATTCCCGACTTTGAGTCAAGCGACTGAAGAGACAAACAATGAAAGTAGAGGATACTGTTGATTTAATGTTTTAAACATTAGTGGGTAGTCTAGGCAAGACAACCCTGGAAAGTTCAGGCATGACAATTCTATCAATTAATTTTAGACAATAGACGTCCGATGTATGTTTCTGATATTCACGTAATGTTTGATACCCCTAAGACTGATATGTCTAATATCTTTTTTGTTGTCTTTTTTGTAATTCTGTGTGACTAATTTTAAAAATTAAGAGATTTTCAGTTAGCCACTTATGAGATAAGTGGCATTATCTCATACGAAACTATAATCTGCCTAAATGTTACACTGTACCCTTGAAAGAACAGAAAGATACCAGTCTGAAATGACCGTAGTGTAGATTTTTGCCCATCTCTGTATAGGAGACATTTCACAACTTCTAATTCATCACTTGTTGTGGGTGGAAAAGTAGATGTACAGTACCTGACACCAGAGTTTTATTTTTAGGAAAGGGTAAACGTACAGGCCTTTTGGGAGATCCTATGCTGCAGCTTGATATTGTGATGTAGGCTGACAAGGGATAAAATCTCCACAGGTTTAGCACTGAGGGTTTTTTTTTCCTTTGCAAATTCTTCCTATGCATGTACAGCTCTGACTAGCCTGTGGTGTCGGCAGACGAGGTATATGACACCAAGTGTTTGATGATGAGGTGTAGACGCTTGATGCGCTCAATCCGAGGTATGTGTTAGCGTATGTCTTTTCACACTCATGACACAACATGTCCTCACCAGCTTCATAGTGACGTCTGTCTGCATTCAAAATATCACATTTTGAATGACTTGTCAGAGGGTGATTTATGCCCTAGCCTGTTATGCCAGTATCATTGTAAAGGTGACCTTAATCACATGCTTTATGATTGAGATCACATTTACAATATTTTTTTTATTATTTTCTTTATTTATTATTTCTTTACTTTATATATGATTTATTTTTATTTATTATTTTAAGTCTTTAAACATCTTCGTAGCGTTGTATATGATTTTTTTTTACACAGTGCTGCTGTCTTATTTGGATAACAAATCACTGATGCATCTGATGAAAATCATGTATAAGTACCTGGGGGTGGCTGTAGCTCAGGTGGTAGGCGGGTCACCTACTCACCCGAAGGTTGGTGGTTCGATCCCAGGCTCCTCCAGTCTACATGCCAAATATCCTTGGGCAAGATACTAACCCCATGTTGCCCTCCGATGCATCCATCGGAGTGTGAATGCGAGTGAATGTTAGATAGAAGCACTAAAAAACCTTAGATAAAAGTGCTTGTGTGAATGGGTATGATTGCGCTTCATACGAGTTGTATGAAGCGCTTTGAGTGCTCAGTGAGAGTAGAAAAGCGCTATATAAGAACCAGTCCATTTACCATTTACCTGAAAAACTAAGTACAACCTTACGGCCCTGGTATACGTGTGACATTGGTTGCATGAGGAAAGTTACTTTGCCACAGCTATGTAGCGTTTACATCAGTGCTTAGGGTGTGGGTAACTGCAGCAGTATTCTCCTGAATGACAGGTGTCACTTCTCAGACAGCACTTTATCTCAGAGAAGTAATTTTTGCTTCTCCATTTTCAACTGGAAAAAAATTCGACATAAGTGTCAATCTTCCCTGCCTAAGCCTGGTTCTGCGGAGGTTTCTTCCTGTGAAAAGGGAGTTTTTCCTTCCCCTTGTCACCAACTGCTTTTTTAATAGTCTGATTGTTGATTGATATCTAACCATAATAAGAGAGACACAGAGAGTTACACAAACAATTATCTTTTACATAGACATTTCTTTTTTGTGTAAATATATGGTTTAAATCCTTCTGCTAAAAAGTGCTTTAAAGAAATAGTGTTATAGTAGAAGGAAAAAAAGTAAAATTGTCTGAATTATGAAAAAAAGCAAGTATTCTGAAAAAAAACAAAGCTTTCACTGCACTCTTTAAGACAGTGAGCAGTGTCTTGTATTTTAGTGAGAAATAAGAGCTATTTCAGAGGATCTTGGTAATCTTCATACTCCTTCGGGGGATTAGGGGCCGTCGAAGACAGACTTTATTGTGGGGGAGGGGGGTCGGGATGGGTGATGACTGGCTGTGTTTGGGCGTGTGTTTAGATTTTGTTCAAGCGGGTGAAAAAAATCAAAAGCAGGAAATTTTTGTTAAAGAGGATTAAAATCAGTTAGATCCTTTGGTATAAGACAGACGAGCCAACATGAAACTGCTAAATTGTTTAGGAACTACACTTCAGATTTAGTCCTTTTTACTTCATTTAAGCATCCTTTTCGAGTGCGGTCTTCCTTTTATCCCTACTCTATGTACATGGACCGAGAGGACTAGCTGACACCTGACAAAGCTGCAAAGATTAAGATGTCAAAGTAAGGTTGAGGCTAAGACACTATAATGACTAAATCTGCACATGGCAGGTAAGTGTGCCGATGTCCCTGGTGCTATTCTTGACATGGGTGTGTCTAAAAAAGGAAAAAAAAGAAAGAACAACATCTGAAAGGCAGACATTTTTATTTTTTTCATAAATAAAGATTTCTGTTGTAAATATAAATGTATATTGAACTGTCGATTACTCAATTCAAATATAAGTTGCCTCCAGCTCTTCACGTAGTCTATCACCCAGTTTTTAGCAAAACCACATCTTCACACCCGCCTTCCTGGACACCGCATCTTTCTCGGTCCCCTTGTCTCCACACCACCATCCCTGAGGCTTTCTTTATTGCTGAAAATAGCTTTTGATATCTGCAACCAATGAAGATCACAGTGCAGCACAGGTCTCCTTGCTCATCTCTTCTCTCCTCAAGCTCTCCCTCTAAATCTATGTTCTGTATCAGTTATCAAGCAGTGGTACCTGCTGATACGCTCCACAACTGGGACTTCTGAGACACCATTTAGTGCTCAAAGAGAAGGTACTGTGTTGTAGTTTCTGTGTGTGCTGTGCTTGTTGGACGGTGAACCCGCTGTGCTGCAGATGGGGACAGGGATCATTTTGCTTGTAATTGGGACACAAAGATTAAATTAGTACAGAAGAGTGAAAATGGATCCTGCTTGACCTCTTGGTCCAGAGCCTGATGAGATGAGATTTCTGTGGTCTCAGCTCATCTGAGCAGCTTCACTCGATCATCTTGATAGCGTGCCCTTTACCCCTGCCCTCTGACATTCCTCTTCTAGTTGTCTAATTGCCGTCCTCACTTACTTGTTTCTGGATTTGCGGATGTCCGCTGTGTGTGTGTCATTTTTTCCTTCTGCTCTTCTGTAGCCTTCCATTCACCGAGAGCCAATTTGAGAAAGAATCACAGCTAAATGCAGCGTTAGCTGCTGCAGACATTAAGCTTCATACAAAGGCTTATTCTGGCCTTGTAAAAAAATCAAAGGATTTTTTTCCATGAGTGGGACTGGGGAATTTATTTATACAGTTTAACACTTGGGTTATCTGCTTCATTGAGGTTATTTAGGTTTGTTTTAACAAGATTTTCATTAAATTGATGCGTTAATGAGTCATGATAGAAGTTGATTTTTCAGTTAAAGAAAAATATTTTTCACAACCTGTATTTGATGTTATTCTGACTGAACTATAAATACAAATTTACATTAATTTATTTGTAATAATTAATCGTAAACCTGGATAGAAAAGGGCTGGGTGATCTTCTATGTAGCTGGATTGTGCTATCATACCAATCTGTTATAGCCAGTAACTGATACCATACCACAGGGACAGGGTGGTGGATAGAATTAATGTGCACCAATTCATACACCTGCTATGTCACCCAAATACAAAAAGTAAATGCACAAAGAGGAGTTTATTTCCAACTTGAAGCATGAAAAGTAAGGAAGTAGATAATGCAATTATGAACATTACTTACTGACTAGTAAGCACAAGTTACTATAAACACTAATAACTATTTGTTTCTTCTCTATCCGAATCAAATCATAAAATTATAGGAAAATCAGTCGTTATTAGCATTTAAAAATGACATCTGGGAAGATAAAACTGAAACGTGGAAGACAGCAGGAGCATATGACTAAGGATGGCGGTGGCTGAGGCAATTTGTAATTCCATGTTAGATCCCTTGGGGGCACAGAAACACCTTTAAAATTGACCTGCTCCAACTGCGTAAGTTATCAACCCCCAGACTTCAGGAGCGAAATTGTCCTGCCCTGTGCTTGTTTTAAGAGTCACTTCTTCTTCCATCTTGGCTGATAGAAATATCTCAGAAAGCCAAACTTCATTCACAGCGTGTATTGGAACAGTACAAAGTTGAGCCGTAGCAAATACGAGGGCCTCAAATACAACATAACCCATTTTCAGGTTTTAAAAGAGAAAATAAACAAGATTTCTGTCGATCCACACGGCTTCTCTATGGGCTGGTTTTTCTGTGGCATAAAAAGCTTCCATCAAGGCTTTTATCATGAGTCTGATGGCGTCCTTGATGGTAGTGAGTGAATTAACAAGGCACATATCGATCTTTTGCTGTGAGTTTCCTCTGTAGCTTTTGATGATGATTTAGAGAGTAAGAAAGAGACAATCAGGAAGAGAGATGGAGAGAGGGCGATCAATAGTGTTTGCAGGTTTGCTGTGTGGGGAAAGGTGACAGGCAGCGACGAGGACATTGACAAGGTGTCAGATTGATCGCCAGTAAAATACGACAAGCCGATTTAATTTTGCCTTCAGGACCAACATGCATGATCTCACACCCACTGTTGTGTGTTGGCAATGACTGAGCTATTATTTGACGGTAGCTTCAGGTAGCTTTGTTCAAACTTCTCTGAGGTTTGAATGAAGATCAGGTTTTGGCTCGATCCATCGAGAATCTGAGGACACTGAAAATGTTCAGGCCTGAAAGATCTGATACATGTGGAATTAACCAGGACTGATGGCAGACAATATCTGATATAAATGGGTGATAAAGAAGAGATCATGCTGGATAGAACTACCATGCAAAGGCAATGAGCATCACAGGAAAAGGTTGGAAAGCTAAAGTTTCTCAGCTCTGTATTGCAGATGTGCACATTGGCATATTCCCCCCTGTTGCTTGTCTTGTGTTTCATGATGTTACGGTGTGAAGATATCTGTGCTTTTTCTGTGCTATAGAGTTTTTTGTTTTCTTTTCATACTGATTCCCTATTGGGGACCAGTATGAGCAGAATTTCTTTTTTCTCCTCGACTGCCCTTTTGTGTTATACATTTCACTGTTTTCTTTATGCCACCTAGTGTGACCTGTCTCCCCAATGTGATGTTTGTGTATTGTATGTATGGTCCAATTTTTGATGCAGGCAACTGCAAGTGACAAATAAAGGCATTCATTCATTCATTCATTCATTCATACTCAGCTTATCTTTGTCTTACAATAGAATTTTTTTGATGATCTTCGTGTTTTATAATCTTCAGCAGTATATAATATATGTCATATGAAAATAATAATTTATTTATTCTGTGATCATGTAACATCTCATCAAAAAAGCATTTGTCACGTACAGTGTGGACTACAGCTTGTTATAGTTTTTTATTTCATTTATAACTGACAATTCAAATTGATTTAGTGTCAATAGTGTGATGCTGGATGCAACATACTACAAAAACTTACAGGATTGTTGCTCCTTGGCCCTGCTGGATGTTTTGTATGATTGACACCAAACAGTGACACCATCTTCCAGCAACTTCAGAATCCGTCGCTTCTGCCAGCGAGGCGAGCGAACCTTCCCATGTAATGATTTAATATGTTACAATACATGTAATATATAGAACTCACAAACTACTTCAAACCGCTACAAATTGTTTATAATTACTGATACCTTCACCATACTAGAGCCCTGCAGCATCTGCCTCACATCTTCATCATTGTGCACTCCTAGAAAGCATAGAGACAAAAAGATGGTTGATTAAAAATATGTCATATACACTGTATTTATATACTGTATTTGGGTGTGTATAAAATGGCAGTGAGCATACACCTAATTATAATTTGATTCAAATTCAATAGCACTGCCATAGGCTGAAGAAAGAACAGGGAGAGCATAAAGAGTGGAAAACGAGATCAGAGTTAAAATTAGAGGCTAGGGTGTATACATCTGCTGCACATCAGCCATTTATAGACTTGGGCCCCAAAAAAGTAACAACTCCGGGAATGTGTCTGAATGGATGTGTAATTCTGTTAGAGGAGATTCTTTATTATACAGTCATTCATTTTCAAACAATATGTGCAGAACTGTAATTCTGGCCACGAGCAATCCATGTAGGGTTAGTTCTTATAACACAGTTCTCTCTGTTTTGTATGTCAATACTTGAAAGTACAAACTGTCAAAATTCTTGGTATCCCATTTGTGGGATCTTTTGCAGAACCTGATATACTCTACGGCATGGAAGGAACCTTTCAGTGGCATAAGTGTATGGTGATTAGTCTAGAGCCTAAGACACCAAAAGGTGGACTGCAGTCTGAATCCGAATCCAAACACTATTCTGTATGGACCCATTAGATTTGATTCTTGGTACAAGTTTTCTTGTATGTATGTACAGCATGGTTATTTTAATCTGTACTGCTGTTTCCCTTTGGGGTTTTTGGCAGTCAGTGTGTGCACACAGGAAACAGACCAATCACATGAATTGTAAGTCATTCCATGTGATGTTACTCAGCCAACCAGGTCATTTTTTCAAAGCAACATTCCAAATATGTGTGTGTGTGTGTGAAAACAGAAAACAGGAGACCAGTTATTGATATTTGCTGAGTTTGTTTGTATGTAAAATGTAAAGGAAAAAGGAAGAAAAGGGGAAACTCAAACTAGACTTTTTCTTTTTTTTTAAATTAAGGACTTTATTTTAAGACAACGTTTTCAAGAGTTCTTTATTTAATTTTTAATGTAAAAGAACATTATTTTATTTTGTTTTATTTTTTTATTACATAGGACTTCAGTTCATAGTGAAAATATATAATAAACCCCGCTGAAATACTATTGAATTGTATACAATTCAATAAAGACACTAATACAACTATTATTAATATATAGAATGTAATTATAATGTCTGTGTTACTTTATGATATTCTGGAGCTTCTTTTGATGGAATTTTCTCAAACTCGACCTAAAATTTTGTCTAGATACGGCACATCTGGAAGGTAATCACAGCAACTTCACTTGTTCCACATGTTGATGTGTTAGCCTTATTCTAACATGGATTAAATAAATTTTTCACCTCAAAATTGTATACCCAATACCCTATAATGACAGTGAAAAGGTTTTCTTTAAATTCTTGCAAATTCATAACAAAAACCCAAAAATATAATACATACATAAATATTCACAGCCTTTGCTTATTACAAGTCTTGATGATGATAAAAGTTTGGCACACCTATCCAGGTCATGTTAGTCTAAGGAGCTTGGAAAAAAGCGACTGGACTTCTTTAAGTTTTTCTTTAAGTGAAGAGATTTCACCTCTCATCAGAGAAGCTTCTCCAGTTTTAAAACCAAACTGTGCAGAGTCCCAAGTATTTAAACCATACTAGGAGTTATCCCAGGTTTGTTGACCTACTATTGTCCATGTGCTTCATCACATGAGCCAAGGTGTGAAAAAGGCATGACTAAGGCCTTTCTACCCTAACTGCTCAGATTGGCCAGCTCTAGGAAATGTCCTGGTGATGCCTCTTCCATTTATGGATGATGGAGGCCCCTGTGATTACTGGGACCTTCAATGCACCAGAATGTTTTCTGCACAATGTGCCTTAATATAATCCAGTCTTGGAGGTCTACATACAATTCCCTTGTCTTCACAGCTTAATTTGTGCTCTGACATCCGCTGTCAACTATGGGACCTTATATAGACAGGTGCCTTTCCAAATCATGTCCAATGAACTCCCTCCCCCCTAAATGGTCGCGACATATGGCCGCTCCTTTCTGAACTTGGTTCTGCTGCAGGTTTCTTCCTATTAAAAGGGAATTTTTCCCTTCCCATTGTCGCCAAAGTGCTTGCTCATAGGGGTCATATGATTGTTGGGGTTTTCTCTGTTTTCTCTGTATTACTGTAGAATCTTAACCTTACATTATAAAGCGCCTTGAGGCAACCTGTTGTTGTAATTTGGCTCTATATAAATAAAACTGAATTGGACACACCACAGGTGGACTCTAATCAAGTTGTAGAAACATCATGGTAAATGGACTGATTCTTATATAGCGCTTTTCTACTCTCGCGGAGTACTCAAAGCGCTGTATACAACATGCCTCACTCACCCATTCATACAAGCACTTCTAAGCTCAAGTGCAACTAATAAACATTCAGACACATTCACACTCCGATGAACAATTTTGGGGTTAGTATCTTGCCCAAGGATATTTGGCATGCAGACTGGGGGAGCCAGGAATCGAACCACCAACCTTCCAATCAGTAGCTGATCTGCTCTACCACCTGAGCCACAGCCACCCCCATCAGACACATGATGACACAGGATGCATCACAAAGGCTGTGAATACTTATGTATGTATGTATTCATATAAGTTAAAATGCACAATTTTACTCCAAGTTGCCCCTAAAATTTCTAACTGGCCTAACTTTTTTTCATAAAACATGTTATCTCTACAAAGTGCCAATCAATATACACACTATATTAACATATACTAAATATTATATACAATGAAAGAAGTGAGGTCATGTCATGTACTATGATACATTTTTCGGCCTCAGTTTATGTTGCTCAAATCAGTGGCACATACTTAAATGTGAAAACTGTACAGCAATAACAACAGAGTCACTTTCTTGTGTTTTAACTGGATTTTAATGAGTTAGGAAATTTTTTTTAAGTTAATTATGAGCTGACTGGAATAGTGTAGTTTCAGTACTATCTGGATGAACTAGAGCAGCACGTAATAATATACCTCAAGTACCTCAATTTTTACTAGGCAGCAAAGCAAATGTACTTTCAAACACTGAATGTGAAGCAGGGTTAACGGGTTAAAGCAGGGTTAACGTCTAGCAAAGCCATTTTCTCAATCGGAGGGAGTGGGGGAGATACACCGGTACTCTTTCAGTAAAAGTACAGTGCATAATAAACGCACAGACTGCTGTAACAAAAACACTCACCCAGATTCCGCAGAGGATCAATGGCCTTTAATTCGGACGTCCCGGCTCCGTTCTTCACCTGGGGGATTGCTTTCTTTCTGTTGCCCAACATGCTGTAAAGACGATGCGATTTATTTAGCTCTCCGTGCCTCCCTCCGTTCCTGCAACCGTATCCTGTGTTGTGTGTGTGACCGAGGTAGGAAGTTGGCAATCTACTGGCTCGGCTGTCAAGACAGTGTATACAAATCACAGAGCAGAGTGCTCCTCATGGTTTTATCCTGCCGGAGGAAAACAAGAGACAAGCCAAACCTTCGCAATGTCATTGTGGTTGGATTGTAAAGCATTTCTTCCTGGAGTGATTTTCAAAATAAAATCTTCGCGACGCGCAAACAGGGTAGGCCTACCTGTTTCATGTTATTTATTTATATTTATAAAAGACGACTTCTGGACCCACGTAGTTGCTGAAAGTATTTTTTTTTTTTTTAATTCGGGTACAATAAAATAAAAATAGTGTAGACAGAGGCATGATTGACACCTTGTGTGACCAATTTCACTGTCAGCAGCTGCAACAGCAGCTGCAACAGGACAACATCAGAGGGGTTTGGAACAGCCTGAAGACAATCTCAGGACAAAAACCAACCCCCCAGGCTG
>VUQG01023077.1:0-21460 GCA_015106755.1 Etia nguti
TCTCCAATTCAGTAATCCTGGCCTCCAGAGCTGCAAATATGCTACATTTGTTACAAGTATCATTACTGCTAAAGGAGGCCGAGGGGTAACTAAACATCTGACACAATGAGCAGGAAAGTGCAGGAGGGACAGGTGAAGAGGCCATGCTGCTAGCGAGTTGGCTACGAGCTAAGCTAAGCTAGCGAAACAGTAAAGACACAGTGAGTGAATACTTTGGCTATAAATTAGGGAGTGAGTACACAGAAAGTGTGCTTCGGATGAAGCACGTGAAGATTATACTATGAAAATAGAATGTATCTAGAAGTTTTTAAATTAAATTGCTAAGCAGATAAGCTACTCAAAAAACACCACTGTGTTTGAGCAGGAACAGGAAGTGATACTCTACCGCAGAGAGAGCGAACACCAAGTGACAGCGCCACCAAGAGTCAGGGGTCAGATATTAACCCTAAGTTGCTGTCCAATGCATCCATCAGAGGACGAGTGTGTGTGAATGTTAGTTAGTGAGCACTTAAAAAATCATACGAGAAACAGCTTGTATGAATGGGTGAATGTGGCATGTTATATAGAGTGCTTTGAGTACTCTGGGAGAGTAGAAAAGCGATATATAAGAAAAAGTCCATTTACCATTTACACCCACAGATTTATACGCTGTTCAGTCTGTGTGGACATATTTTCCAATTTACAATAGAATACAAAGCAAAAGCCTTTGTTACATCCCAGACTGGTCACCGGTCTGCCAGAGGGCTACACAGAGAGACCGACAACCATTTGAATTTAGAATCACCAGTTAACCTAACACCATAAACGACATGTCTTCGGACTGCACTGTTTGCACTGTTGCCTGACAGAGCAAACCATCATGCCACCAGTGAATTAAAGTGAAGCTATTGCTCATTTCCAGCCCATGCCCCTTGTTGGGCTTTTACATCCATAGCTGAAGGCTCTGCCTCCCATTCTACTTCTGGAAACTAGGAACAATAAGTAAGGCTCCACCTTTTGGGCAAAGTGCTCTTAAGTACAGTAATAAATTATTGGTATGTGAGGAGAAGAATTTAAAAGTATTTTTTCAGATTTAAGGGTGGCCAATGAATAGAAGTTAATATGTTATTAAGGACTCACAGTAGTCAGGATGTTTGATATGCAGGTTACAGGACATATGAGAACATATAGAAATGAGCCCAAACTTGTTTCTAAGATTTTTTAGCCAGATATAATGATTTTATTTTTGTCTGAATTTATAAATAGGGAATTGCAACTAGACAATCTTCTGTATTTCCTTAAACCATCTCCCCCAACCAGTCGCAACAGATGGCCGCCCCTCCCTGAGTCTGGT
The DNA here is from genome assembly GCA_015106755.1 of Etia nguti. Classification (NCBI taxonomy): domain Eukaryota; kingdom Metazoa; phylum Chordata; class Actinopteri; order Cichliformes; family Cichlidae; genus Etia; species Etia nguti. Next base: position 1,334 of record VUQG01023077.1, read on the forward strand.
TCTGCTGAAGCTTCCTTCCTGTAAAGAGAGAGGTTATTTTTTCCCACTGTAATGTATTGCTTACTCATAGTTCATCTGATTGTTGGGGGTTTCTCTGTATTATTATAGAAAGACTGTTGTTGTGATTTAGTGCTACATAAGTTAAATTGAGTTGAATTAATTGATTTGAGCTCAATTATATCTGATATTGTCAACAAATATAACGAGGTATCTTCTACAAAGCAGCAGATACCCAATGTGTGGTGTTTTGTAAAGATGCATATTAGTCAAGTCAAGTGGCTTTATTCTCATTCCAACCATGTGTAGTGGTGAAGGAGACAGCGTTCCTCCAAGACCCTGGTGCTATATATAACAGACAATCAACATGGGACTACATAAAGTGCAAGTGTGCAAAAAACAAAACAAAGACAATACACAAGACAGTGCCGACACAACAGTGCAATAGAAAAGTGCAAAAGACTGAGTATTTTCTTGGTTGGTGTATGAAGGTGTGTGTGTGTCAGTTACTGGGTGTTCATATTAAGAATATGTGTTCCAGCTCAGAACCCTGTGGAACTCAGTTAGTAACTTTTAGAAGACCCCTCATTTATGTGAACAAACTGTGATCTAGCAAAAAGAAACAATAGAAGTAGTATAATGCATTTTCTTTCAAATCAATGTCCTGTCCCTGCAGAAAAATGTTGTGATAGATAGCACTGAATGCTGCCTTGTCTTTGACCTCCAGTCATATCTTTTGTCAATGACATATTGTTTGATATTAGTCTTGATAGTGCATTTCCTGCCTTACTTTGAAGCGTGGTTTTTTACATGCCGTGCTTTAGTTTTACTTCATCCTTTGTGATTGCCTTGATTGTTTTCACGTGTCAGTAATAACTTTCCCATTGGTCAGTCCATCATGTACAAATAAACCTGTAGTCCGTGTACTTTAGCCGCCAAGAGATTTTTGTTTATAAATGAGAAAACAAAAATTAGGAAATGGCTAGTTTCCTGAGTATAGTTTAAACATAGAGGAAAAAAAGTGAAAACAAAACAAAAGGGAACGTTATCTGATATTTCTTTTTTGGATTGTGCTTAAAAATGAAACTCTGGAAATGAAAATCTGCTTTTTTGGGGGGCTTTATTTTTCCTGACCAGGAAATGATCGAACTCTCGCAGCACACACTTATGTTGTTGGCGGCTTGTTTGGTGAGAAGTCAGATGGACATCAAATGAGACACATAATTAGACAAATATTAAGGTTTTAATGCAGAAAACAGAATAAATGGAAACCCTTTCAGTGATATTGCGTCAGTGTTATACACCCAGTGTGGAACAAAGCGAGGTTTTCCTGAGAGGAATGTGCGGACACGGTGTACTGAGGCTGGTCACAGATGTCTGTACAGACAGTCAACTTTAAGCTGAAATCGTTGAAGGTATTTCTGAGGTAAGCTTTTTATTATTGTTATTGGTGTTTTCAGTTAAATGATTAATGACTTTTGCGAAACATTCAATGATTAATGTAGGTAAAAGCTGATGACAGTCTAATGAGAAGTCAGACATCAGTCTTGTGCAATTACAGATGTAACTTAGTCGCTAATATACAATGTTAGTCCTGTGACAGACTGGTGACCTGTCCAGGGTGTACTGCACCTCACACCCTCTAGGAGTCTGGACAGGCTGCAACCCTGAATTGGATATGTGAAATAAAATTGATGGAGGGACTACACACATTGCATTTATGAAAAGAAGATATATTTGCCAGCTGAAAAATTGTCTGTCTTAGTCACTTTATTTTGATAACTAATGACATTTCAGTTGCACTCTTGCCTCTCCACACATTCGACTGGAAATGTAAAGTTATTTTGTAAATACGCCTACTTATAAGTGGCTGCATTATTATTTAGTGTCATTTTCTCTGCTGAAGCCTTTGCAAGTTACTCCAAACATAACAAGCTTCTCATTTTTCTTTAAGCAACTTGTGACCAGTGGATTCCATGCTCCCCACCCCCCCTCCCCTTCTACATGGGATTGTCTTTTGGTTGACAAATTTCACTGGATATCTTTGTGCAAAAGGGGTTAAATCCTGTGAGGGCACAGTGGGCAAAGTTTTGAGAAGAATTTATCACCCCTACCATGACAACAGGTTCTGAGAACCTAATCTTGCAAATCAATTGAGCTTTTGTGGTTTATTGTATTTTATGGTGCCCCAAATCTGAACCGCATAACCTACAATGCAGAATTCATTGGTCAAAAGCTCCATTTAGATCAAAATGACAAACTTACATTTAGATTGCCCCTTGTCATGCTATTGATGGTTCCAGCAAGAAAACTGTCAGTCGTTCCACTGTCCCAGTAAAGAAGAACAACATCGTGTACGAGGAAGTGCATAGGTAAAATAAATTCATTTATCCCCTCTTAAGAAGCCAAACAGTTGACTAAAACTGAGTCTGTTTCTCATTTTGACCTGTTGTCACTGTACAAAATGTGTTTCACAATAAGTATGAGTGCTTTAAAGATGCAGGCAAGGTGGTGTTATGGTTGACTAATGGTGACTGTTATGGTGGTGTTCACTGAAGAAATGATTATAGTTCTGCAGAAAAAAAATTATTACAGAGAAAATGGTAAAAGCTGTTTCAGTTTAGAACAGTTAAAATATTTTGTACTTACAATCTTGCATGGGATTGTTGCCAATAAACAGAGAGAGCTTGCAAAACATAATAAAAGCACCAATGAAATAGGTGGGGAAAACACGTAGGTTAGCATTAAAATGCATGATTACCCCAGCTGATTTCACAAATTGTAACACTTCCTTTTTAGGAGAACCCCATCAATTCATTCAACTACACTGAAAAAAATAGGTTGTTAGATTTACTCAATTCAATAGTGGACATTGGTTGCACACAGATGTTTTGCTTCGGCAGCAACTTAAAAAATTGAGTTAAATCAACACAAGTCATTCATATCCAATCAACCTGTGCACTTTGTGTTGCTACAGTGGGAATGAAACATGTTTTGATGAAGTAATTTCAGCCCTTGGAATATTTCATCCTTCATAGTTTTCTCACTTCAATCCAACACCATTCAGTAACTTTCATCCCAACACCACTTGGTCACTTAAATACTACATGTTATCTTCGTACACTCAAAAAAATAATTCATTGGATGAACGGAATTTTATCTTGCCACTTATATTCCATCTAAACAAATCATGCTATATTAATCCATCTTGATTGTGTTGTTTCAACACGATATATGTTTGTAAGTGTAACATAATATTAACATTAACATTCAATTAATTTGAATTTTAATTCAATCAACATGTTTGCACCAAGTTAGTCTAATTAAATTAATTTAAATTCATGTTGTAGTGTTTAAACACTTTGACACATCACAAGTCAATCTTGTTACATTAACTAATAAAATATTTGTTTGTCACAGCAATGGTAATCTTGTTTAATAAACAAATGTAACCTATGTCTGTAGTACATGTTGTCTTCATATTACATAATGTTCCCCAAAAAATCCAACAGATTTACAACAACTGCCAATCCATTGATCCTCTTATTTTTATCTGGGCTGCTGAGGGGGGCATGGCATAACCCAGGAGTGATAGAGGCAGGGTACATCCTAGACAGGTCGCTAGTCTATCACATAGAGACAAACAACCATTGGCACTGCATGGCTTTTAACTGTAGAGGAAACCAGAGTACCCAGAGAAAACCCAGTGCAAACTTGGCTAGATTGTGGATTTGAACCCAGGACCTTCTTGCTCTGAGGCAACAGCACTAAGCACCATGCCATTGAGCTGTCAATCCAGACTTAACAAAAGTAGGAAAGCTATGCTTGATGCAGAATTTTCTTTATGTTTTTGCCCTTGACAGGTTAAACCACAATAAATAGCAACAGCATACACATAGTGTGTGTATGGTTGTCTGGCTCTTATAACTCCAGTGATTTTCCTGTGGTTTGAAATCTCGTGTGATCTTGTGAATGTCGTGAGTGCAGGCAACTAACCACTCTTCCTAGATTGTATCATGTCGTCTGAACAAGAACAAATAAAGTTGTTGAATTTCATGCAGATCCAACATGATTTAATTGCGTTCACCCTAGAAACATGACATTATTTTGTTCAAATGACAAGTTAGACTTTTGTAAATGTAACAACCACTCAATTTCCATTTTTTGAGTGTATAACAAGTCGGTATTATGTTCTAGTATCAAATACACATTTCTTTAATGGAAGCTGTTTAACAAATTGTATTGTTCCCTTCCAAGATGGTTGCCAGTATCCACTAGTAACCTTTCAAAGCAAAATGTCTAATTTCACTGCAGTGACAGAAGGTAAATTTTTGAACTGACATTATGTCTTCACTGAAATATAAATCAGCAGTTAAGGATTGTCAGTTTTTCAGTGTTTTGTCAACTCAATGACAGCATAGAAATTAGACCTTTTAGTTTTTTTGTTTGTTTTTTCTCCCACACAGGTTACCATCTTGAATGAGAACAATACAAAGCATTCTGCTTAAGATGTCAAGATCAAATTAACAATTATAAATGTAAATAATTTGACATAATGTTAGTTACCATTAACACTAAAATAAATTGCTGGATTGGCAAACACCTTCCCATTAACATTATCATTAACATTATGCATTTTACCACAATTACTAACAAAAGAAAATAAAAATACCACTTGCATGTCACAACCTTTATTGAAGAGCCACAGGAATAACAGTGATACGGTGACGGTCAAAAAGTCCAGCACTGGTCGACATCTTGGTTCAAAACATGAAACCATCAAAGAAATCCTCTGCCAACTGAATTAAACCTAAAATGCTGTTTCACATCCACGATGGGACTATTTAGGCTGAACAACTCTACATTTCTTTACTTTTGAAAACAAATAAACCAAAATGTAAAAATGCTGCCAATTAGAAAACTTGTACAGAGAGCAAAAAGGAAGAAAAAAGAAAAAAACAAACAAGGCCCTGTTCACATGGCAGTTACAAAGTACACAACAATGATTTGTCTTGGAAATTGAATGTCCAAAATGCAGGAGAACCAGTGAGAGAGCTAAACACCTTGCTTGCACAGCAACAGTGAACTTTGCTTACATGAGCAGTTTTGTCTTAAGGTTTTGTGCTTTTCTTGAGAGTTGAGTTGCATCCAATCCCATTACCACCTTCTGAATCACCTCAAAGGGGTAGCGGAGCTGTGATGGGTAACTCATTTTCAAAGAGTAAAATAGTCCAAAAAGCATGGCTACTGCAATGGCCACATTATTCAGATCCTTAAGAACCACCACACCCTCGATGATGATGCCAACATCAAAAACGTAATTGCCTGGTGTATCTCTGGAGACATAGATGCCCACTGTTGTTTTCTCTATGGCACTCAGTGCAGTGGCCTCAGTCATGTCCTGGTTAAAGATAAAACATTTCTTTGAGATTCCTTTTTAGACAAATCCCTTTTTTTTTTAATATGCACCAATTCTAATGCTATAGTTATTTAAACCCATGCAAATAGTATAGTTGATGGCTGTAGCCAAAGAGCGCCCTGCCATGCTGCCATTCATGGTCCATTTCTAAAAGAAAAAAAACAAACACACACAAACAAACAGACACACAACTTGTATTTCAAATGAAGGGCGTTCAAGGTCTACATTAGTTTTTTGTTAGACAGACACTGGCCCACCAGAAAGCTAGGTTATGTCACTCAGAAGATTTTAGATTTTCTTTCAGCCTCACAGTTGGGCAAATTTCTTTTTCTCAGACAAAAGCTGATGTAAAGATTGATTTCTCCTCCTCATTCTTCTGGAAGTTGTTTTTATGTTCCTGGATGATTTTCATGATCAACCTGGACTTGTTATACTCCAGGGCTGTATCCCAGTCCCAATTCTGGCCTTGTCAGACAAGGGTCAGCACAAATGAATGAATTCAAATTTTATTTGTCACATACACAGTACAATATATAGTGAACTGCTTGTGTCCAAGCTCCGGACAGGCCGCAGACGTGGCCATGCCATTCCAGGGCTTGGTTTCAGCATGGGGGGTCTAGCCACAACCCTTACTGGATACCGGGTGGGAATTGAACTTGCGACACCCGCTCCAAGGGTGTGTACCCTTACCACCAGAATCTTCCTTCGTTCACTAGAATCACAGGCTTGAGGTGTATTACACTGATGTGACCCCTATTGTGAGAGGAACAATATTTTTGTCACTTTGCGGGAGAGGTATCATATGGATGTTTTTCAACTTTCATAATAGGGGGCTATGGAGAAAAAGTGGAATGTTTGGACCCCATGTGTGACAAGTTTAACATTTTGTTTTAATCTCAGTATTGGAATCCCTCTGCCAAATTATTAAAGAAGACTACTGGGCCTGCCTAGTCCAAGGAGAATTATATGGTTAACTGAATACATTTTGAAATGTTGCAAAGCCACAATCTACTCATACAACACTCACCATGTACTCCTGCACCAAGATGTCAGGATTTTCATTCAGATAGATGCATAGTCCTTTGATGAGGGACTCCCTTCGAGCAACAATGTCATCCTTAAGAATTATGACAAAGAAAATAGATATGTGAACTCAAAATTTTCAGTAGCACAGAGGAAATGATGATGATCAAAGACAAAAACTCTTGACTTTTTGAATCAGTCATCAAAAGTCATTAAAAATTCTTACTGTCATCATGGCAGCTATATCCTTTAGCTTTTGTGCCCTGCTGCCCTGATCGCTTTGCAAACACTTTTAGCAGACTTTCAGAGAGATAGTCAAGCTGTGACAGAAACCTTGACTGTAAAGGCATGGTTGTGATGCGCTTGAACTCTGCGTTTATCTGAAACGACATGAAATTATTTTAAAATAATGGCAGGTACTGGGCATTGTTTGTCATCTGGGCTCTGCTATGCACACATCCTAATAAAGTCATTACCTTTACACATCAACACATCTATGACACAACTAGTCAAGGCATTTTATTATTGTTGTTCTACTTTCAGCACATACATTACCTCTGCTGGATAAAAAAGAGCCAGCCATCTCTCTTGTACATTGCAGATCATGGGAGCTTTAAAAATCACTTCTTGTCTTCTCAATGCAAATGTTCTGTTCATTTTACCCATAACTGTCTCTCTGTTGTTGCGCTTCTTCACATCTGAAAGGAGTTTGACCCTCATCTTCTCAAGGGACTGTTCACTTTCTCCGAGTGGAAAAGAGGGGCAGTAATCCACTTCACCCCTCTTTGGTCGCTTAACGTCAAAAGTAGGGGAACATTTCTCGGGTGGCTTGTTTTTCAAAGAATTCACACATACTTCAGGACATCCTACTTTCCGGAGATGTGTGCGGTAGTTTGCTAACTGTTATTTGAGGCTCATCTTCCATCCTGCATAGCCACTGGGTGAGCCTTTTTCTTTCAAACATGGATGCTTCAGGATGAGTGCCTCTGCAACTTGTTCAAACTTACTGTCTGTGAGGTAGACTGTGTGCTTGACTACCTCCTGGATTAAACCCTGCAAAATGTCAGACTTCAGCTTTGGATCAGGGATCAGCAGCATCCCATTTTCTTTAAATGCTACATGGGCCTTCGCAAGCTTAATTTCCGCATCATATGTGAAACGGGGAATGCAGAACAAATCTGGCCATGAAGACCGTGATGATGTAGACTCTGGAGATGAAAGAGTCACAGTCCTGTCACCAGAAGTAGATGTGTCATCAGGAGCACTGGTTGATGGAAAAGAAAACCTGTCTTCACCTTGGTTTTGAGGTTGGCAGGATGTGTATACAATTTTGATTGTTGCTTTGTTTTGTATTTCTGCCATTGAAGTTAAGTTCACAAACTCGTTGCCAAAAACTGTGTCCATGAACTGTAGTCGGAAGTCTTTATTTCAGCCTCCAGTTCAGTGACAGTTGAAGACAGACCAGGAGAAACCATGACCCTCTGACTACTGTCTGGTCCAAGGATAACTCTGAGAATAGCTTGAACTGTCATGGTCCTACTTCACTGTCTGTTGCGAAAGAATAGGAAAATGTAATTAGAATCAGTTTTAAAACGAACTTTATCTTTTACTGTTACAACCCTAATACATTTAAGACATTGATAAGAAAATCTCACCACGGTGCAGTTAACACTGTTGAATAATGTAACTGAACAGTCAGTTTGCAAACTAATTCAAACACAAGACCAAAATATGTTAGCAGCGCCTCAGAGTTAATTGTGACATTACGGCTCCCGTTCAAAAAACAAATTCAAATGAAAATGCGCCAATTCTTTATTTAATGCAAACGTTACATGGTGACACACTAGACATTAAACTACATTTGGCTGTGATTTGGAAAATACTTATTCAGAAAATCAACCTATACCGAAAAAAAGTAGTGGCAGGCAGCAACTTACCGAAAAAAGTAGAGGTGGCCAGCTCAACTTGACTGAAATGGCAACATTCCTCACCCACGATCAAAACAACGCTAGATGAAATCACGTGCGATATCGTGAGATTTGACATTGCTTCATTATTGACTTACTTCACTTGAAAGTGATATGAACAAATTAATGTACCGTCCCTGCAGATCATTTAGTTTCTACACTGTTTAGTTACACCTAACTTTAAAACATGAGGCAGTTGTGTTAAATACACCCAAGATGCTTATATAAATCCAAGAGATGGCCAGTCTCCTTGTTTTAGTGTGTCATTATTAACATGTCTGTCTATTATCAATATTGCTTTCTTTCTATTGTATTTTTTTGCTGCCCATGCTGCTCACAGTTAGCGTGTACTGCACCATCTTGTTCCCATGTTTCATCTAAAAGTTGTGGAGTTTTATTTATTTGTAAAGAAATTCATCAAGTCCTTACTGCTTACTGAAGGACTACGAGGCAGAATTCTTTGTCAGTGGGATTTTTCCTCTTTCGCTGACAGAGAGTGGGTTTGTTGTGATAAATTAAATCATTCCAGTCCAAGTGAGATAATTCTTAATTAGTGCAAGTACACTTCACTTCAGGCTTATGGATTCTCTGCTTAAGTTGGAGCCTTGTGAAGCCACAGCACCCAGTGTGGTATGCAGCACTACTAACAAGATCATCCAAAAAGTGCATTATTGTAAATGTAAAGATTATAAACAAGTTGTTAAACATTAAATGTTCATTTTCTGTGTCATAATTCAAGTGCATGATTAAGATCATGAGTGGTCTATTTACATTTTGACAGAAATCACATGATGTGTGAAGTTGACACTGGTGGTATCAGTAAATATCCACAGTTTAGTTTTCATTCCACATGCAGCTATAGCATTAATAAAGACATCATTATTTGCAGGTGTTGTTCCTATTCATTTAATGCAGGGGGTTTGCATTGTTATAGCGTGGAGGTTATTGTCACATAGAATGGCTTTTTTCCATTACTTCCATGACTCATGACAGCATTTTTACTTTGTGTACTTTGAGTAGAGCTTTTTAATCACAGTGCCTTTTCATTCTGGTACATTACAAAACCCAAACTAACAAAACTGCTTAGTGTTGCTCTCATTTTATATACCCTGTGTCAGACATGTACATCACGGACAAGCTGAACATTTAGATTTTGCTGGAAGGTTTGTTAATGTTGAATTTTTCCTCACCAGGGAGTTACACATAAGCTGCAATAACCCTAACCCTAACCCTGACATCACATGCCTCAAGGCCCTAACCCTTGTCTTTTTGCCCTTGGTGTTAATATGGACTAAGAGCCAAACTGCAGCTACATACTTTGGGGTTGTTTGTGGGGAAGTTTAGCATTTAGGAGACAAGTCCTTTCAAAAGAAGAGGAAGGGTAAAAAGCACCCAGTGTTTCCTGAGTTTCCAATGTTGTATATAATATATGAAATGCAGTACTATGTACCATATATTATTTAAATAAGATATATTGTCTAGATGGTAAATGGTAAATGGCCTGTATTTGTATAGCGCTTTACTTAGTCCCTAAGGACCCCAAAACGCTTTACACTACATTCAGTCATTCACCCATTCACACACACATTCACACACTGGTGATGGCAAGCTACATTGTAGCCACAGCTGCCCTGGGGCGCACTGACAGAGGCGATGTGAAAAGGATATTGCTTTACATTAGGCTTATTTAGGCCAGTTTGTTTCATTGAAACAGATTAATTGGGGGAAATGGCTTGAGATTTACACAAAGGGAAAATTTGTTATTATATCCTACCCTCCCAACCTGTTTCTCTTGTTGAGGCCATGTAAAAGAAAGAAAGGCTGCTTTGTCATCACAGCAGTAACAAGCACAAACATCAGAAAATGAAAACCTTCTCTGACAGGATTTATACCAGGGGTGTCCAATTCCAGGCCTCGAGGGCCGGTGTCCTGCAGGTTTTAGATTTCACCCTGGGTCAACACAACTGAATCACATGATTAGTTCATTACCAGACCTCTGGAGAACTTCAAGACTTGTTGAGGAGGTAATTTAGCCATTTGAATCAGCTGTGTTGGAGGACACATCTAAAACCTGCAGGACACCGACCCTCGAGGCCTGGAGTTGGACACCCGTCCTTTATGCCATGGACCCTTTCTACATTGTGCAATTGCATTACATGGAAGCAGAACTTGGCTTTCCCATTTACTGCTTGCCAGTTAGATCTCAGTTATACGGTGTGATTCTGTATATTGGGACTCCTGATTTCAGTGACATTCAATTTCAAAATGTGTCTAATTTACCATGCTTGTTAAAAGGGGGCAGGGATAGCTCAGTAGGTAAAAGTGTTGGCCCCGTGATCGGAAGGTCAGGGGTTCGATTCCCCTGAACGGCTACCCTGAGGTACCCCTGAGCAAGGTACTGTCCCTACACGCTGCTCCCCGGGCGCCCAAATGGCAGCCCACTGCTTCACTGAGTGAATGGGTTAAATGCAGAGAGGAATTTCCCCACGGGGATCAATAAAGTATACATTATTATTATAAAATCCATCCCTGCCTCCTGAAAAGTTTCCATAGAACTAAATTGTACTCTCAGCTGCTGGTGGCTCACTACTGGATCATTGCTGTATTGTATCTCTTCCTGTTCCCGTTGCTGTGCACAGTGGTGTTTTTCCTGCAGCTTAATATGTGTAGTTTGTTTAATTTCAAACCTTTACATAACAACTTATTTCACCAGGCTCCTGTAGTCAGAGTGAGTTAAAGTAGCTTAGCCACTATTAGCTGTATTAGCCAGAGAATTATGTTGAAAGTCAGACCAGCTGGGTGAGTGTGAAGAGGGCGCGTAGCCCTAAATAGAAGACCCTGGTACACCACCAGCCTCTGCACATTTTAAAAGGATTTTCCCCACACAGCAACACAGCCACCAAGAAAAAACATGGCAACTCTATTGTGAGGGAGGGGGGACCTTCTAGGGGAAACCTGCTCCATCCCACTTTGGATGGAGCAGCTCGCATTTTTACAAATCTGGCCAAAGTTATTAAACCCGGGAAAGTGTGACTATGTATAGTTGAGACCCCACCCCGACAGAGACCTCTCTGCTCCCAGACCACCAAAACCAGACCAAAAATCAGCAAATAAGACATTAATTATGAAAAAGTCACAGGCAAAATAATTAATACACATACTTAACAAACACTGTCGACTGCACCAAGGAGTAAAACAGTTAAATGTTATTAGTAGTAGTAACAGTTTAATGTTATTAAACATTATTAAACATTAGGTCTCTCTCTGTTTAAAGTCCCTGTTAGTAAATGATTAAGTAGCTGATCAACATATTGATTTAGTCTGCCTTACAGAAACCTGCTTATAGCAGGATGATTATATTAGTTTATCGTATTTTCCGCACTATAAGGCGCACTTCAAATCCTTTAATTTTCTCAAAAATCGACAGTGCGCCTTATAATCCGGTGCACCTTATGGTCCGAAAAATACATCAGCACCCTCAAGTCATACTAACTGCCTGAATCTGAGGTGGGGGTGGGTGCATTGATCACATCGATAACATTGATACCAATGCTGGTATTAGTATTGGACAATAGGACAGATACTTTCTCTCCTCTAGGTTCAGTACGTTGCTGCTGCTCATCCAAAATTAGACATGTCTTTGCAAATGCCATTCTTCTCAAGCAGGCTCACTTTGCTCCACCCCCTCTTCCATAATCTGCTATGATTAGTTCTCTTGCACTCATGTGACTGAGAACTTACTGAGCAGTGACACACTTTAGTGAGTCAGAAAGCAGAGCATCGTGTTGAAGTACTATAAATGAAACACTGCAAACATGATGCATGTTTCTCTACTGTGGCAATACCACCAACTTATACGAAGACTTGAAGGAGCTTGAAAAAAAGAGCTTTGTCCTTGAACAAGTAGCAAAAGAAACGAAGGGAGGAGGAAGGAAATCCCTGAAACAGACAAAAGAAACAAGTAAACAAAACTCAAATATAATTGAGTCTCTCAAGAAAACTGAATTATCATTCATTGATTAACAAATAACTTCAAACTCTGTTTCCAAGTGTACTGGCTAACACAGGGTAGGGCACCATCAAACAATTGGCCAATTACCTGCCTCTCCACAAAATGGAAACACTCAGGTGCTGTAGCTGCCAAACTAAGTAGGCAGTAGGCAACACATGAGTGCATCTCAGAAGGGCATTGAAAAAAACACCAGCTACTCATATACAGGGCAGGACCCTAGGACTAAGACAAGGCAGAGCAACATGAAAGGTGATTACAGGAATGCCTATAACCCAGTGTCCACACATGGATGTACCTAATAATGCTTGTCAGAGAATGTGAAAGCAACACTGGAGGCCAGCTGAAGGTGACAACAACAGGTCCTGGGGAATTTTAAGTTCTATACAGAAGACCAGTCAACCAGTCCCCTCGGTGGTTGAAGGAGGATTAGAAAAAGGAGAAGGACCAGGAGCTTAAGGAACAACTGGTGCAGATGTGGAAGGTAAAGTCCAGAGTGGTTCCAATGGTTTCATTAGGCTCTGTAAGCTCCAAACTAGAAGAGTGGCTTCAGCAGATTCTGGGCACATCAGCAGTCTCTGTCCAGGAGAGTGCAGTGCTAGGAGCAGCTAAGATAACGTGCATACCCCTCCCGAGCGTGAGGAACACATAGATACACACTGTGATGAAAATGATAATGCTTCCATGGTATGTACTTGAAGGTGTAACAGGTAAACGTTTTGTTTTACAGAAAACATCAAAGGTCAGCATGACACTACTGTGCAAGAACAAGTTAAAGATTGTCATGACTCTCAAAAAGATAAGCTATTACACCCGTTTGGTGATAGCAGCTTGTAATTCAGTTCAATTCAGATGTATTTATATAGTGCCAAATTACAACAGTAGTCACCTCAAGGCACTTTATATTGTAAAGTAGAAACCCTACAATAATAAAGTGAAAACCCGAACAACCCTATGAGCAAGCACTTGGCAACAGTGGAAAGTAAAAACTTGCTTTTAACAGTAAGAAACCTCCAACAGAGCCAGGCTCAGCCAGGGGCTGTCATCTGAGGGAAGGAAGACAGGACAAAAGACAGGCAGAGATTAATAGTAACCAATTATTAAATGCAGATCGGTGTGTAAGCACATTGTGAGTGAAGAAGAAACGCAAACCTAACCCTTGGCCAGGCCGATTGTAGAGTATCTAAGGGATGGTTCAAGCTCAACTACAGGTTCACAGCAGAGCCAGAGCCTCTAAACTTTGATGTCATCCTTACATCTTGTATTATCAACAAATTACACAGTGTTTTTCATTAAAGACTCTTCTTCTTCTGCCTGTCAGCTCTGGCATTGTTACACTAAACATATATAAAAATAATGAAATATAAAGAAATGATCTAACAAGAGGAACCTACAGAGAGCTTATAGAGCTCTTGTTGGCAAAGCAAATGTGTTTGGCACAACAGAGTGTTCAGACCATGATCCTTCTTTCTAACAGTATCAAACATGACAGGTTTGAATTCAAAAAGAGAGCTTAATATTTTGAAACAGTTAAGCGAGGCATTGTCTTGACCTTTGACGTTCATTCCTCGACTGACCAACTTTCCAGCTGGCACCACGCATCCTCTCCAGGTCCCAACGAAGAAGGGGAGAGCATGAAATACAGTGGAGCTGCCCTACTAACCTCACTGGCACTGCCCCTGAGCCTACTGTACCACCCCTCCCCCGCAGCAGAGCCATAGACCACAACTCTGCCACAGGCTCAAATTACAACAGTGGAGCTAACTTCGATATTGTATCTTTTACCATTTTAAACCTCCAGCACTGCATACACAAATTGTAAGTCTATGTCTTCTATCTTTTCTTCTTTCATGCGTAAAGCCTTTTTGATGATAGGTTTTAACCACTGTAGGAATTCAGGAGGCGAGATCTGAAAAGACAGCCAAGTGTGTGCAAGTAAAGTAAGTGAGAGGAAAGAAGAGAGTCTCAAGAGCTTGAAAAAATAAGGCACCCGGACTTCTATGAGTTTGTGAAGATGTTTCACTACTCATTCAAGAGACTTCAGTTTGGGCTAAAGAGAAGAGAGGTTTGTGTTGGAACTGAGAATAATTTCTTACTCGACTAACCATGAAAAAAAAATTTGACTAACCAACTAGTCTGAAAGCAAGAAACACTCAGGTATTAACTTAATTTGATGGAAAATGTCAGAAATTTGAAAGCATTTATCAAATTTTTAAATAATGAACCATGCCTTAAATGTGAGGCACGTTGCATTGTGCATTATCAACAATATATGTTATCCTCCAGACAGATAACGAATGTCATGGTGCTCGGTCTTTAGCCCCTTTTCTACTAATACCTACTCGGATTGACTCACCACGGATTGCGGTTTTCCATTACAATAAAGTACCACCTAATGTTCATGGTCCTTGTCATAGGAATGCTGCCGAGCTGCCGTGACGTAATTAGTATGCAACATGAACGCTACAAAAAAATTGGATGTCAAGATGACAATACGCCTGCTGCTTGCTCTTCGGCTTTTCCTCATTGACGAGTTTCAAAAATGCAGGTTTTGATTTTCATGAATGAGATGCTTTCATGACTCATTGAGTGATGCCACTGACCAGCCAATCGGTGGCCTGCAGTCTGACAACGTCACATTTTAGTATCTGCACGGATCTCTAGAAATCCCAGCTTTGCAGGTAGTATTTTATTTATTTAGTATTTTACCAGGTACTGTGAACTAATGGAAAACCCTGAAAACCGTGCCGAGTCGATCCGAGTAGGTACTAATGGAAAAGGGGCTTTTGACTTTTTGACGTTGCCATGTGTCTCCACTTTTCCTATTCACCCTCAAGTGTATATATTGTGTCAGTTCCCCTTTGTCCCTCGCTGGATCGTCAGTTTGTCACTATATGTGTAAGCCTCTCTCTGTGTTAGTTTTGCTGAGTTTAGTTTTCCTATTAGTGAGCATCCAGTCTCCTTTTGCTTTTTATTTTGTATTTCAGTGTGCCGTGTTCAATTTCTTCGAAGGAAGTACAGGAGAAATATTTGTCTTTTAAAAAGATTTAATTTGCTTCGGCAGTTGGAATTACAAGTTTACAGCGCTGGACCTAAGCCATCTGTCTTCACAGAAAGGATGACCCTGAATCGGGCCGCACAGTTTTATACAATATATATTCTAAAATATATATAGCACTAAGAATATATATATATATATATATATATATATATATATATATATATCATGTCATTTTATGACATATATATATGACATATATATATATATACTCTAAACTATGTAACTTTAGATTACTTGTGTAACTCTGGTTTAGTGAGTAGTGAAATGTCTCATTATGGGATGCTCCTCCCTGTGTATTCCTCAGAAGCATGCATCTCATTCCGCTAATCCTTATTGGCTGGTGGTTGCAATGATCACGTCGGGCACAGCCACTCACCCTTAAATTGCTTACACTATTACATAGTCGTTATTGAAGATAAGCACCTCTATGGGAAAATGGAGACTCCCGTATTGCCAGACAAGTTTATCTCAAGCAATCACAGAAATAGCCAGTGCTCACCTATCCAAGTGAGGACCCTGTGCCCAGTACTAGTTGGGCTACACTTGAAGCGGAGATGTCCAGCCTGTAAAACCAGACAAAGGTACGAGTTGAAGACTAGTTTGCTACTGCACAGATGTCCTGAACTGGCACCCATCTGAAAAGGACCCAGGACGCTGCCAGACCATGGGTGCAGTGAGCCCCCGTACCCAAGAACAATTGCCTCGACAATCCAATGTGAGAGCCATTGCTTAGTGATAGGCCTGCCCTTGTAAGAGCCTGCCCCTGAGATCAAAAGTTGGTAATTTTTCCAAAAATCCTTATTTCTGGCCAAATATGCATGCAAAATTTGAACAGGACACGGCATATGCAGCCATTCTTCTTCTTCAGAAGAGAAAGGGGGCAGGGAGATTGCTGACACGACAATAGGCACACATGCCCCAACCACTTTAGGCACATAGGCCAGGTTGGGCTGCAGTGACACCCTGGTCTGCCCCAGGGCAAACTGAGTGCATGGTGGGTGCGCAGAAAGTTACGCATAATGCCACTGACTTGTTTAGCGGAGGCTAAAGCTAGCAGCAATGCTGTCTTCAAAGACAAATGCTTACAATCAACCTCCTACAGAGCTTCAAACAGAGGGCCACAAAGCCCCTTCCGCACCAGTGCTAAGTTCCAAGGGGGCGCCAGAGGCCTGGAGACAGGCACTAGCCTGCGAGCACCTTTCATAAAATGACAGACCAGTGGGTGCTGGCTAGCCATTTTATCACCAAACCTCACATGGCAGGCAGCAATGTCTGCCAAATACACTTTAACTGTGGAAAATAGCTTGTCTTGCAAGAATGACAATATACACACTGAAAGGGGATGTGGCCCCTACTGTTGCACAAGTTTTCAAACACCCTCCGTCCACGCTGAGGGTCGCACCCTGGTCATGTAAAGAGAAGAAAAGCGGACAAAATGCGTTTTCCCCTGAAGCAAATAGATCCACTGCAGCACCGCCACAGCTGTTTTACAATGGCTGGATGCAATGCACAGTCGCTGTGAGTGACTCTGGATAGAAGGTCCACTCCCTGATTCTAAGAGCTCGGGACGTGTGTCGCTCTCAGAAGGAGAAAACATCAGTCTGCGTGCCAGTGTGTGCAACTGGCGTGAACGCAGCCCTACCTGACCATTGATGTAAGCCACTGTGGTGGTATTGTCCATCCTCACAAGAATGTGATGTCCATGTAGAAACGGTAGGAATTAGCTTGACCTGCAGACAACTGCAGGATGCAGCATTTTATAGTTTGCTGTGAGTAGTGCACAACCCACCTGTAAATTATAATCTTTTAAACTTGAAATTTTTGCTTTCTGGTATCATTGTTTGTATCATATGTTGCTTGCCCAAAAAGATTTAAAATTAAGACGATAGAAGATACAAAGAAAACTGTGTTTAATGACAAGCACAGGTATGGGGCAGAAACTTAATTATTCAAAGACAAATCACACCCTTCTATTGTACCTGTTTGGATGGGTCAACACAAAGTTTTCAAAATGCGATCATTTATAAAATCATGGAAAGTAAAGTCTTACTGGACAATGTCTTGACTTCATTTTCTGATTGGTTTGTCCAATTTCAAAATATATTGACATGCTCCACTCTAATCAAGGAATAATAATCTGTGAATTGTGTGAAGGTATTTGCCTCAGATCCAGTTATTTTTGAAGTTTTGGGGGAGTTCTCGGATGGTATTGGCAGGCCTCTGGTTCAGACTTGTGTGGGGCTGTTTGGATTAATAGGATTATTGGTTTTGTTCTGGTTTTTATGGGTAAAAGTGGCAGATGCTGGCAAATGTTGGTGAATAACTTGTAAACAAAGCAGCTGCTGATAGAGGCCATGTCCATTGACAAATTTTGTGGAGTCTTATGAACCTGCCTGAATAGTTATTCCGATCTCACTTAAAATCTCACATTAAAACCAAAGCTTTGACTAGCCAATTATATGTTTTGAACAAATTATTATAACTTGACCAGTTTCTGAATGACATGAGTTTTAAAAAACCTATCTAATGTAAGTCAAAAACTACACTGGTAAAGCATTTATTTTCTTTGAATAGACACTTCTGTTCATGTTAAAAAAAAAAAAAAAGCAAAATTCAAATTTTACCATAAGGCCTAAGAACAAAAAGTATGCAAACTGGCCAAATGGTTACACTTTTAAATGTCTATGTCTTTAAATCACATTTCTGTCTAAGATTCATAAATAAATATTATCATGCCGATATCACAGGTGCTCAAAGTTTTCATTTTTTTTTTTTTTTGAGTGACATTAATCAGAAGAGGTTGCTAAAATGTTTTGGCATATTTAGCTTTTTGGCATATTTAGCTTCAGTTAATCTGAGAGGTAAAAAGAAAAGGATGATAATTAGTTATGACTAATAAGTGGTGTAACTCAAGATATATTACTGTGAACGAACATTTCTGTGGCATGCACTATGAGGAAATTTGTCATTGATGTTGCTGTTATAATCCAATTTGAATCAACACATGGTTTGGATTTCATCATCAGCTCATGCAGATGACATCCAAATGACTGATGCAGAGTATGCTGGCAGGTCTGCTGGACCAGACAGGCTGAATCCCCATGTCCTCACGGCCTGTGCCCCCAGTTTTGTTTAGTCTTTCATAAACTGTTTGTGATGAGTCAAGCCTCATTCCCACGTCATGAAGACCCTGGAACCATTCCTCCTTGACCAGCTCTGACCTATTGTCAGGCCACATCAGGATACCTGCCCTGCCTCAGAGCTGAGGACGCCATCATCTATCTGCTCAGTTGTGTCTACATCCATCTGGACCAGCTGGCGAGCACTATGAGGGTCATGTTTTTTTTACTTTTCCAGTGCACTCAGCACCATCAGGCCGACCGTCCTGGGTGATAAGCTTATTGTCTGATAGGAAGACCACAATTTGTGCGTCTTCAACACTGTGGGTCTGACAAGGTGATCAGCAACACAGGGCCACCACAAGGGACCGTCCTCTCCCCTTTCTTCTTCATCCTCTACACCACAGACTTCAGCCACTGCACAGAGACCTGATATCTTCAGTTTTCTGATGACTCTGTGGTGGTTGGATGCATCAGTGAGGGTGATGAGATGGAAGGCCAGGCTGTGGCTGACTCCTCTGTAACGTGGTGTGAGCAGAATCATCTGCAGCTCAAAGTGACAAAGACCAAAAAATTGATTGTGAACTTTGCGAGAACCAGGAAACCATCAACCCCCTGTTTCAATCCAGGGGATTGATGTGACATTGTGGAGGACTATAAATACCTTGGAGTACACATAGACACGGCACTGGCAGCACGGAGCACTGCTTTTGTCTCCGCGAACACATCGGACTACAAACACACACATTACCAACTCCGGAAGACGATCAAAGCAGCCAAACGTGAGTACAGGGACAGGGTGGAACAACAGTTTGACAACCCTCGGAGTATGTGGCAGGGACTTAACACAATCACAGACTTTAGAGGGAAAACCAGTACACCGCAGACCACGGCCTCTCTGTGTGAGGATCTAAACGTATTCTACGCTAGATTCAACACAGCGAACACCACGAGATCGGACAGTGTGCGCACCGCGGATGACGTCAGTGTGCACACTGTGTCTGAGGAGGATGTGCGGAAGTGCTTTAGGAAGGTGAATGCACGCAAAGCTACTGGTCCGGACGGGATCCCCGGCCACGTCCTCAAGTCATGCGCGGCTCAGCTGGCTGGAGTGTTTACACACATCTTCAACCTTTCCCTCTCTCTGTCTGTAGTCCCAGCCTGCTTCAAAATGGCCACCATCGTCCCTGTACCCAAATCCTCCACCATCTCATCACTGAACGACTGGCGACCGGTCCTGACCCCCATCGTGAGCAAATGCTTCGAGAGGCTGGTCAGGGACTTCATCTGCTCTGCACTACCCGACTCACTGGACCCTCTACAATTCGCATACCGCCACAACAGGTCCACTGATGATGCCATAGCCCTGACACTACATACTGCCCTCTCGCACTTGGAGAAGAGAGACACGTATGTGAGAATGCTGTTTATAGATTACAGCTCAGCATTCAATACCATTGTTCCCTCAAAGCTGGACAGGAAACTGCAGAATCTAGGACTGAGCAGCTCCCTCTGCAGCTGGATCCTTAACA
>VUQG01023078.1:0-24244 GCA_015106755.1 Etia nguti
CTGTACTTCACAGCAAAAGATGCAAACTCAGCAGCCTGCAACAAGTGCTTTAAGGTGATACTGTGCAAAGGAGGTAACACCTCGAATCTGATGAAACACCTGGCGACGCATAGCGTTTTTTTATAAGCCGAGAAATGCACCGTATTTGATAGCTTGCTGCGAGACCTCACACCGGCACACCTACTGCGGGTGTGGTGCCTGTTATCGGACCCGGAGTTAGCAACATCCACCCAGAACCCGAAGAGGAGAGTCCTGGCCCTAGCCCTGCCAGTGTAGCAGAAATGATGACGGATGATGGCGGCAGTAGCCGCCGTTCTTCTCTGGGCGAGTAGCTTAATGTTGTTCGTGTGTAATTTACGTTTAGTAGGCTAACCACGTTATTAAATTAATGCATGTAAGGTGAACTAGCAAACAACGTCGTAGTTACATGCGGCTGTCTTCTTGTTTGATGGCAGATACTCCCTTCACCCTGGTCAAAAAGGCTAAAATGACCAAAGAAAAAGTGGAAAACAGCTAAACATGAGAGGTTTTTGGACAAAGTTTGTGTTTTTTCCATTGTTTAAGCACTGCTTCCAGCTGAGAGTGATACCATATATGCCCTATAGCTGCAGAAAAGGCTAACATTGTTTTTTTTGTTTGTTTGGGTTTTTTTTATACAAAAAAACAGCTAAAAATTAGAGGTTTTTGGACAAAGTTTGTGTTCTCCATTCTTTAAGCACCGGTTCGAGCACCGTTTAAGCACCGGCACCGTTTCAAAAGTACCGGTTTGGCACCGGTATCGGATAAAACCTAAACGATACCCATCCCTAATAAAAACTGCTCCAACCATTCGCCCTGCTTCTCGTGTATGCTTTTTTGAACTCTGGTTCTTTGTGGAGAATGCTGCTGTTGCCTTATTTGTGTTTAGAAAAACTTCACATCCCATCAGTACTGGATTTAATGCATTGTATCGTCACCCTTGGGATATATGGGCTTGGCTTTTTTAAGGACTCTTGTGTTTCTATATCATCTGTGTTAGTCTCTTTATCTGCTAGCCAAAAACCTATGCAAATGGACACCAGTGCAGTACCATAAATCCTGCGTAAGGCCCGCATGTTTCAGCAGAACACTGGTATCGGCCATGTTAACTGATACTATCAGCAATTAAAATTACATCATTGTAAGGAGGCGATGTTTATGTGTTGTGTTACATCCATGCTTTGGATAGCTAAAAGTAGGGTAATGATGGGCTGAAAGAGCTGAAAACTGTGTTTTTATAATAAAGATTTCTTTGTTTCCCTGCAACAAAAGGGGATAAAATAAGAAAAAAAAAAGAAAGAAAGAAATACCTCAGTATTGGGCATTGGCCAAACATGATGGAGCCATAATGTCACAGCTGTGTTAGTGATGCCTAATTGGTTAGAAAAATTGAGTGGTGCACAACGAGTGCAAGCAAAACCAAAGCATGGCGTGCAGTAGGAGTTGTGATGACACTTTTGGCGTGCATTTGCAAAGCACTGTCCTTACGTTGCTACACTAAGTAGATTTATGCAACACCAGCATGGCCTCACAAGGCTCCCAATACACAGTCCCTGACTCCCTTGCCTTGCTTTTGTTTCCCTGCTTTGAGCTGCACTTTCTAGGGTGAAATCCGGCCATACATTTTCAAAAAATATCTAATTTCCTTTCGCTTCAGACCTCCTGCCTAGGAAATTTGCCAGTTTGTTCTTTGCATTGGGCCTCCCCCACATTTGTTTCACCTTTATCCAGACAGTATCACACAGGCAGCCCGAAGTGGAAAATGGCCTCCCTTTGTGTGTATTGGCTCTGCTAGTGGTGACTGTTGGGCCAGGCCTCTGTCTCTGTCACACACACTGACTTGCACACACTCGGACACACAAAGTCCTCCTTATTTAGACCCTCATGAACTCTATTAGGATTTATTACCTCAGCTTTGTCCCTAGTGAACACGTCTGGTCTGTGTTCCAGATTGGGGGCAAACTGGAGGAGGGAATGAAGGAAGGACAAGGGGAAGGAGGGTAGCAGTTTGAGTAGTAGTGTTTCTAATGTAACACAGACATGGTTTGTAAAGTGCTAAAACATTGCATACCAACTGGTGAGATTCATTAGACATTTGTTAGGCTTGTGGACTTTAAGTAGCAAAAAACTGAGTTTAGTTTTATATATTGTTTATGTGATCTAGTTGGAAATCGCAGTTTATGGGTTTTGATCCCATATGAGAGAAAAGAGGTACATCTGTTCTCTAAAATATACAGAGATATTATACTCGGTATTAAATTTAGATAATTGAGCTAAAGGAGTTATTGTGCCACATTCAGTTTTGCAATCGCTCAAATGCTTTTTCATTCAGGTTTTCCCTTTTGTTTATTTTTGTAGCTCACTCGGTGTGTATCTGTGTGTTTAAGATTGACAGACTTAAGGTATAGGCTTCATAGCATTTTAGGAATCTGTCTGTCAAGACGGATATACCTGTCATTATGCTGCACAGCTACAAGTTGAGTTTAAGATACACATATTTTATGACGTGAAAGGTCTTGTGAGTACACACTATTGGTGGTTTTACTGGCTGGAATTTGGCTTTGGGGGTTACTGAATGTGTAAGCACTGGTCCTCATACAGCAGTGAGTCTGACACTTAGTGGCAGAAAGCTGTGCCATTTTCTGTTAATTCTGAGCATTTTTTATGCAATAATAAATCAAACCAATAAACTCAACTGGTTTAAACATAATTTATTAATGTGCTGTTGATTTTCTTTTATTTATTTTTGGACCACCAAAAAACCATGTCTGTATTAAATACTTTATTATGTTATGTTTGTTATTTAGCTTGTGCTCCTTGTGAGTTTTCATTATAGGTTTATCCAGCGCAGTGCACACTGCCGTGGACCTCTGGCCATGATTTTAATTGGTTCTGTAATGAATGTGGAATCTTCTGTGATGTTGGATGACAACCAGCTAATGAGGACTGTCCATCCATAAATATCTGCTCAAACTCTGCATTATGAATAAGATTTGAATTCAGTTTGTGTTCTGACAAATGTAGCAGCCCTAAAATGGAAGGCCAATTGCTTTTTAATTTATCTTCATATTACCATTTTATCATATTTTGTAAATCATTTTAGTGCTTTATGACATATATTTGAATTTCTCTCTATGTTTTCTCATAAATTGGACTCTATGCCAGACATAATAGTCTTTCTAAAACTTATTTTTTATGACATGGTTTTATACATGGCATTTGTTGAATTAAAAAAATAAACTAAAATTACAAAACATGTATAACTGTCAGTTTATATAAAATGGGCTTTCCATTATAGGCTAGTCTAAGAGCTTTTTCTCTGTGTATCCGTCAAGGGAGTTGCACATGTACCAAATGCTTCAGTTTGAGATTTTGAGCTTTTTTTATTGCTGAATCTGACTTTAAATAAGCCATTAAGCATACAGTTTCTGCTGATTTTCATGGTTTATTTATCTTTACACCATCTTCCTTGATTTTATTAATTACCAGCAAAACTGCTCTACAGCTTTTTTCATGTTGCTGTCCTTTTCATTTCCTTTATATCTCATCCATTCCTACTGTCTTTTTCAGGTCATGGACAGCATTTGCCCTTGTTAAAAGCCCTATTTCACACACAGCCAGCACGTGAGTGGTGGTCAGAAAGTCCATAGTTTAAGTCGGCGGTGGTCATGAGTGAAGCTGTGGTCTGATGCCCACCCTCACCTCAGCGATGGCCATGGACGGGGAGAACTACCTGCATCCAGAAGGCCCTCAGCTGGACAGCAGCTTGTTCTCTGTAACCCCCTCTAGCATGGAGGTGTGTTTGCATTTTTATAAATAGACCTATTTGCATAATCTCCATGGTTTTTCATCATTTGCATTTCACTTCTTTAATATTTTTCAAAAAGGCAAAATAAATAAATAAAAGAGCATGTGGGTACTATTTGGAAATGTGTGGCATTTTGCTGCAAATGTAATTGGATAATCACTTGAATTTTGCTCTGGATCATCTTAACAGATCCAAAAGATTGTGCTTAAATACATAATCAAACAATCACATTTTCTAATGGTGTATTGTGTACAGAAAACTAAATGATTCCATTAAAAAGTGATGAAAACAAGCTTCCACCCATTTCTGCTGTAATGGGATTATGATTGGTATTCCTGAGAATTTCTTTAAAAACAACCAAAAAAACCACCATACGTGAAACTGAAACTTTCCACCTCTCTAGATCACACTAAGGGTGAATGTTGTCGAGTGCTGCTGAAATCACCTATTAATGGATTGCGCAACTACAGTGAAACATTTTGAAGTCATTCCCAGTCATTCTTTGCCATCAGCTGCAGTTTTCACATCTTGGTGGGGTAAAGATGGGGTTTATCTGAACACAGTATTTTGTTCTTAGTATAACACTTGGCAAACTGCTGTTAATAGTATTGACTTATATTAAATTTGGACCAAGAGGAGAGCCTTTCCTGTGTGTAAAACTTGTGTGAAAGTCCTAATGCTACTTGAAGTGATCAGTCTTTTTTTTTAATCTTTCTTTTTAGAGTTCAATATTTCCCACCTCTGGTACCTGGCCCCTCTCTTCTCACCAGAGTGGATACAGCATACACTGCCCTATGCAGTCTGGAAATCAGTAAGTTACAAGCACAGTTTACAGTATATTCAAAGTGAATGCTCCATAACAATTACCATATTCAGTAGGGGTAAAGCAGCACATGTATTTCTCTTGAACTGTTCAGAAAGCAGGGTTGGGTATGCAATCCTCTTTGTTTGATGTTCCCTGTGAGCCTAACAGTTATTGCCAGAAGACTATTTATATCAGGCAAAGTCCACCCAGCACCTTTTGTCAGTGCACTAGCTGTCTTTCTGGGTTTGCTAGTTTATCTGAGTTAATTATGAATATGTTTTATTCTTTTTAATGGAACATATTTTGATCTTTGAATAATGATTTATTCACATTTTCAATGAAAAAAATAATTGATATATACTTGACATTTAATAGCACTCTAAGCACAGAATGCAGCATCTGAGTGCTGAATGCAGTCTGAAACCAAAGTTCAGACCAAACCCTGAATTTCATATGCTGTTACACCCCTGATGTTAAGCATTCAAAACAGGCAGTTTCCTTTAGATCAAGGTATGTAAAGTATTGAAACTGAGCAATAACCAGCAAGTTTCACACATGAACTAACAAAATGCACTAGTATACTAGGGACTTGAATTATTATACATTTTTCCTCATGTTGGTGTAATTTGATCAGTGCATACTTCCCTGAGACAGTGACATCCACATAGCACACAATCACTTCCACAAATTTAAATGTGGTCAGTCAGTCAAAATGTTTAGATTGTAGTTATGCCATTTATATTTTATATATCCTACAGCAATACATATAAATATAAAAAGAGCAAAAATTGTAAAAGATTTTTTTTTTTTTAGAATTGGTCAAATATAAGTAGGTGTGTATGATGGTGCTTAAACTCAATTATGTATGATTTACCTTTAATTGGGTAAACTTGAGGAAAATATTTCTATATATTTGATTAATATAAACCTTTAGGATTTAAAGAAAATGGATACGCTGGCCCACCTTAACACTAAATTCTCATTTAGATGCATGTAAAAGTATCTTAATGGGCACATAACCTCTAAGACTGATTTAATTTTTTACAGCTGATCACAGTCTCATTCTGACACTCAACCACCAGCTCAGATGACTGGGAAGGTCTTCTTTATCAAATCGCTTTCATTTCCCGTAGTGAGTGGCCCGGTGTCAGCCTTAACTGCAGGGTCTCTCAGTGCTAAATGAACGTTTTCTCCTACGTTGTGCATGTATAAAGTTAAACTGGAATCAAAAGGCTGCGTAACATCTTGTTTTTGTTGGCAGAAAGAGCCACAGTCGTTATCACTGACTGCACTCCATGCATTTAGCCACTGCTGTGCACTAAGGAACATTTTGACATTTTAATCTGTTAAAGATCAGGTGCACTCTGTATAAGCACTCTGATATAAAAGGTCATATGTACCGTTTATGTATGTGTGCAGTATGGGTTAGAATCTTTTTTTTAAAGTAGAATTGTTTAATTCTATGATACATGCTAAATATTAGAGCAGTCATAATGGTTCTTTCTTGCATCATAAAAATTGACTATGATAACTATCAGGGTCTTACAAGTGATATTGTCATTAGGCTTTTGCTTTGTGCGTTAAATCTGAGAATTGAGTGGGCTTGTATACAGTATCTATTTTGTGATTCAGTGGATAGTGACTTGTTATTTTAAAGATGAATTTAGTCATCACCAAGCTTGTGTCATATTGAAGATAACTGAAGAAGTCTTTGTTAAAGAAGTGGTGTTTTCTATTGTTATTGCTGTCAGTGCAGTGCGCCTTTGAAAGTTCAAGTGCCAGATGACGTGAAAGCAGGGTCTGTGGTTTTCAAGTTCACTCAAAGTGGAATTTTCTGACATCAAGCTGCTTTTACAAGACTCTTATCTCACTCTCTGTTTTACAATGTGCAATACAATCAAAATCACAAGGGGTCTGTGGTTTATTGCAAGATTGGTTTGATTGAATTTCAACCATTTCTTCAGTACTGTGTTTTAAGGACCCCCCATTTGAGGAAGTCTTTGTGTATTCTCAGTTTTGTTTTAGAATGAAGTGGCTGACTGGTTTTTAGAAGAACCAAGTCTTTGATCAAGAGATTTAATTCACGTTAATCACTCTTGCTGCAGCACTTCAGAAATTATTCAGTCCTTCTCAGTTTCACTAAAATAAAAATAGACAAAGGAAAAAAAGTAACTAAGAAACGTCAGTGGTTGCCTGATTATTGAATTTAATTTTTTTTTTCAGATTTGGTGACCAGTTTCAAGTAGTTGCGGCATTCGAGGTTGCTCAGTGTTTGAGTGTGCCTTCACCCTCAAACTGTGGACGACCACTTTAAATTGCAAAGCAATTGCACAATTCCCTTTGTGGGAGGCAACCTGTCTAAAACAATTGTGGTCCAGCTCAGATTGAATGCAGTCACTCTTAACAAATTGGCAATGGTTTGAAAATAATTTCCATCGAATTCATTGATGCAGACAAATTGCCTACACAGTGGACTCAGTCTGCGCTGATCAGTGCAACTGATGTGCAATGTGTCACTTTGCAATAGGGAACTTGGTTTACCTGGTTGTATTCTAATGCCAGGTTGTAGAGTTCCTGTCTCCTTCTACAGTTAAATTACTGTCCTACATTAAACAACGTCACTACTCCACTATCTGTGGAGGAATTTCCGAATTTCCATTTCCGATCACTTGGTTTCTGACTGGACTCTGAATGTAAGTAGTTTCTGTAATTTCTCTGTAGATGGAGCCAGAATTGCAAAAGATTACAAAAGATTGACAATTTTTTTTTTGACCAATTAATCACAGTTCATCACTGTATTATCCCAAACTGCTGCATGTAATTGCCAACTTGACCCCATTCAAGCTCAAACTGACTGCAGGCTGACTCTGTCTTATTGCCGTGTTATTGCTGTCTTGCCACACCAAAGTTACTTTGAAGATGGTAACTGATTGCGAGCAGTCACAGTCGTGGTTCTCTGTCTTTAAAGCAACCATTTCAAAGGCAACAAGAGTTTCCCAAGTGTGAATGTGGCATGAATAAACAGGACAGAGGACTAAACCTCCAGTTTCTGAATCTCTACATTGCCCTGTTAATTTTTGATGTTCAGTGAGGCTTAAACGCACGACCCTGTGTGTGTTACTTCTTTTGAAGGATCCTCAGGTTACAGAGCAGGCTGCAGCTTGGTATGATTGACTTGCTCTCTACAGTCAGAATGAAACTGATTGGAGTCGAAAGCCCTCAGCTGTCCACTCACATCGCTACTGGGCACAAGCTGAGAAGTGAATAGATCACATGACCCCATTGACGAAAAATGTGAATGGACCAGTGCTCTGTTTACACAGATTGATAGACTGCCTGATTGATTCTGCCCCTGCACAGCAGAAATTATCCTTATAAAGAGTGATAAAAACATCACCTAGCTTCTAGTGACAGTTACAGCAGGAGGCAGTTCATTTTAGTATTAGAGCTTACTAAAGCATACATCTCATTGTAGTAGCACTGGAGATGAGTTTTATATGAAATGTGGAGCACTTGAGAATATGTGAAATTGTCTGTGATTAATCTGTGCGCTTTGCGTTGTAGAAAAACCAAGGCACTTTCCCACCCATTGGGAATATAATAAAATCCAGAACAATAGGAGTGTGTTTGTTGTAGGGCTCTGTTTTGGCACATGCTCATCACTGGTGAACAAGCATTTTTTTTTTTTTGGGTGGTGGTGGTGGTGGTGGGGTGTTACTGTAAAGGTTATCTGCTCACTTGCACCATTACCTACTTTGTATCTTGCTGGTTGCAAGCAGAGACGTCTAGGTACAGGCATAAGCTACTAGCTGCAATAGAATAGCCAGAATCAGCCCGCTAATAATGTTGTATTTCTCAGTTTATCATTATCTGGCCTAAACATGTAGAATTAAATTATAAAGACAAGAAAAGGATAAATTAAGAGTTGTGTGTGAGTTTATAGCTTACCAAATAGAAGACAACAGGTCATTCTCTTAACTTAAATTGATTATATGTACTGTCCAGCTGCAATTTCACAGAACAACTTCACTGCCTCTTAATTTTATCCATTAATTTATTTACTGATGGAACCAGCTACAGACCCACGGCATAGGTTGTATGAACAAAAGACTGACCTGTTAAAATTTCCCTTTTCATTAACACACAGTAATAGCAGTCTTACCCTGGTATCTTTATTCAGAAGAACCATGTTTTTTCTCACAGCAGGTTGAAATGGGGGAGGGGGCGGGTTGCATTTGCATGTAAAGCTGTGAAATATGAAATGAACATTAGCTAAAACATGATCTTCTCTTAGCAGTTTGTTGCACTGCGGTTTTCATATTTACAACTCTGCATGTCCCAGACAATGAAGAAACTTATTTGTCTGTCCCCACCCTGTATCCTGCTGTGTTATTTTTAGTCATATTGGTATCAGCATCACTGTATCTGGCACTAAAGTCTAGGTTACAGAAACAGAGACAACTACAACTTGTCTTCTCTAGTTATGTGAAGATGGCACATCGTCAAGGCTAAAAATCAAATTCATAAATCCAATTTTAAAAGATCCAAACACTGAAAAATATTTCAGCAGTTACTGCATAGAGATTGCATGGTATGTGTTAGCTTATGCAAAAAAATAAAAATACACTACGAGTTAAATAATCTGTAGAGAGTCTTTGTGGAGAGACTAAAATTCAGGTGATATTATAGTTATGATTTTTAATGTGTCATATGGCCGACCTCAAACTTTCTGTTTTTAATAGAGACTCTCCCTAAGTGTGTCTGTGCATGTGTATGTGTGTGTGTGTACCACGGGCAGATTGTGGGTTGCAATCTGATGAAAAATAAAAAACATAACAACATAACACTTATAGTGCATACTTGTCCAGCTTTTAAATCATTTGAGTAATAACATTTGTAAATGTTTGAACTCTCAGTTTTTCACACCTCTTCAAAGCCCTGTTTAGGACTTTAAGTACTTGGTAAAATACACTCTTTACTTTGTTTTAAAGTTAGGTTTAGGGTAGGTTTAGAGTGAGAGTTGACTGTTATTCTTGGTGGTAAAACCTGGCAGTTTGAGGTTCGGTAATGCATATATCTTAGTCAGTGTCCTCACAAAGATGTGAATAAAGTGCCCCACACACATACTCACATAGCAGGTAGACACTGTAAGGGAAAAACTGGAAACTGAGAACCGATTTCAGAATGAAAAACTCCATTTGGTTTTTAAACATAAGTGGAAAATAATTTTCTGCTCAGTTAAATATTTTCAACTGATTTAATTAACAGTTTATTGCAGGAATAATGGTTAGGTCTCCCCACACAGCTGCTTTTCCTGCTTTACACAACATATCAGCAATGTACTGTTGGAACACCACATCCTTTCCATGTTTTATGGATTAATTCGAGTAGGGAAAGGATTTTTGATATTTACTCCAAAATTAGCTTTGACCTGCTGCCTGCTTTCTCTGCATTATTTAGCATCTTTAGCATAGTACTACCTAGAGTCAAACTGAAGTGTTACGCAGTGCTATGAGACAAATTTCACTGTGGGAGATAAATTTAGAATAGATATATAGATTAGACTAGAATTGTCCTTTATTGTCCCATGTTGGAGAAATTTGCGTGTTCCAGCAGCAAAGTGACAGGCAGATGGAGCATGCAGATTCACACAAAATTAAAGAATATACAATAAAAATCAAGAAATAAGATTGTACAACATAAGAAAAAAGAATAGTGTACACTTATTAAAAATACCATACTCAGATTCAAAGAAATGTGCATCCAAGTAGGATACTTTTTTTTAAAAAAACAACAACTTTGTGAGCTGTTCCGAGGAATCAGAGCAGTTGCATGCCTTTGTTTACTCTGTAATCTTGGGCATCCCGTAAATGTTGATAATGATCTCAGATTTTTCTATGGAAGAAGCCGAAAACACTTTAACATCATTGTAAAGTGCTCATGTGTTTTCATGACCACTGCTGAATGGGGCAAAATGTGACAAACTTACCCTTATCTACAATCACTTACAGGGAATCTTACATGTACATTAAATTGCTGTGTTTATTCCCTGTTAGCATAGCTATAAATATTTATTTATTTATTTTTATTTCAGGATTAATTTCCCAAGTCACTGCAAGTTCCACACCTCCATAGGAGTTTGCTTTAAGGATGATGCCTTATTCCCGAGGGTATCAGCACTATAATAAACCACTTTAAAGCTGAATCACATTCTAATGTTTAAATTAAAGAGTGTAGAAAATGACTATAGACTTTTGTACAGTCATTGTTTGAAACGTACTTCAGGTCTGATCCTTTAAAGACCCTAATTATGAAATTCTCAATAAGTAAGGGGCGCAGGATGCCAGGAAGTAATTTATCTGAAAAACTAATAATAAACATAATTCTAGCAAACTTGTAAAATCGCAATAATTGAAAGACAGTTGAGATAACTGCACACTAGAAAAGAAAAGCAAGGTGTGCAAAGTGATAGATATTATTATCTACACACAGCTTCAGGCTATGTATGATGAGATAAGTCATTCTGCTATTTTAGCTGAGAGACCCTCGCTAGCTTTGTGTTATTGGAAGGCAGATTATGCTGTCCTGCCAAGACTTCTGTTGTAATAATATCACACTCATATCACTGTTTGCTAAGGGGATTTCCAGTGTGGATGGTTGTTACTATTCATGGTGTTTTCTCAGAACTAACCATGTTCTTTACCTTTTTTTTCCTCATTTATATTTATCGCCATGATTAATCTGTCTTTTTCCACTGTGTAGGCAAGCTACTTTCTCACACTAACTCCTCATTTACTTGATTGAGGAAAAATAAGTTTAACAAAGACCTCATTGTTGTCTTGTTTTGTTTTTTTAAGTTAACCTACTTATCAGCCACACACCCCTTTCTTCCACAAACATTTAATTGAAAAATCGATGGCTGCATAGGTAACAAAGTGAGAGATTTGGTTATATAAAACAATAACTAAAATAAAGATAGCATATACTCAGCAAAAATGAAATGTGTGACCACGTACAATCTCAAATATTGAATATTTGGCAACATGTCGTTTTGTTGTTCATTAATAAATCAGAGGAACCATGTTTCCACAGTTTGGTTTCCTTATACTGGCTTAGGGCTGCCCTTTCATCCCCTTGGTGTGTTTTGAACTTAAATCAATCAGGCCTGCTGATCTCTGGCTTGTAGAGCCAAATCCTTTGAATAGATTTGGACATCTCCAATCCTTCAGTTCTGAGCCCTGGAACATGATTGGGTGAGAGGAATATGGGACGGTGCTTTTATAGTTCCACCTTTACAAGGGTTTAGTTTTGCTTTCATTTTGAGTGTGCTTTTACCACTCATAGAATAGTAGCTCGTTGCGTTATGATGACTTGTACTCAGGAAGAAACTGAAAATATTTCAGTAGTTCTATTGGACAGTTTCAGATATTAACACAGGGGACAAGGTGAAGGTTGTTATTCGGGAGAAATGGATCTTTGAAACGGGTAGGAGCTGCTCTTATTCTCTGTACTTAGACTTGCTGTTGATATCTCTCGGTTACTCTCTGGGTTTTTCTAAGCTTGTCTATTTCTGTCTATCTGTCCCGAGACACATGTTTAGCTTCTCTCTTTTAATACTTGGTCCTGTTTTTTGTTATTAGACTTCAAGATTTCAAGAGTTACAAGAGACTAGATTAGGTTTAAAACTAGCTTGAAAAATGCCATAAGAAAACAAACTGAAAGTGTTTCGCCTTCACCTGTTAGGCATGTCTGGAATTTTAAAAAATGTTTTGTAACGCAGTATTATAATTTTAGATCATTAACTTGTAGTTAGACAATACTAAATAATAAACAACACCCGTCACACTTAATGGCTTGTCGTGGAGTACTTTTGTGTACTTTTGAATGTCAGCTTCGCATGTCTGCTACTGTACAGGTGTAAAAGCCTGTGAACTTAGGCAGCTTTAAGGTGTTTTTAGCTGAAGGAGTGTAAACCTTGTTATTATTTGAAAAAGCTATGTGTAACAGTTAAACAGACTAAACTTTGTCTTTCTTTCTAGGCAGTACCACTTAAACGGCAGAGCTTTCACCAACATTCCAGACATGCAAGTGGAGATGTACTCGGGAATCTCTGACATGGACTTTCCCAGCCTCAACTTCCCTAGGAATGGAGAGTTCACCCAGGTTGGTTTTTATTTAGCAGTTGTGCATGCTGACCTACAGATGGTCTCACCGGAACAGTTTTTATTTCACAAGTCTTTGGAAATCTCCTGAAGAAAGGTTGCACAATTTTTCCAAAAGATGTTCCCTCATTTGCTGGATTTGTGATGATATTGGAATGGCTTCAAGAATCAGGATGAAGATAGTCTTATAAATACAGAAAGATGCATTTGTCTTGCAGTTTTGTTTTGAGCCTTTTCTTTTATTTGTTTTGTCTACCACTCTCATTTACTTGCTCATCATAGGGAAGGACCATATCTCCCACTCACCCCTTTCATCTTGCCTTTCATGTGTATTAAGTTGAGCCTTAATTTACCGTAGAGAAACCTTATTAAAGCCTGGTGTTGTCTAGACGACTGCAGCAGCACCTGCCCAATTCCTGTCAAGGCATGTCATTAATAGGAAGCTATAATTGTGTGATCCTCTCTTCTATGGTTCTGAACCTTTAGAAGTTAGCATTTTAGTCATGCTTCAAATCATTTTACACATATTAAGCATCTTAGAAAGTCCTGGTAGTTTCAGCTACTGTGAATTATTTCAGTGCCTGTGAGACTATGCTTAACTTGGACATTCATTCAAAAATGGGAAGTACTTAAACGGGGGCACTGAAGACACAGACTTCTAACCGTACCCATTACTTTGCATCATTTGCATTTTCTATTTCTAAGTACTTTTGTGTCCATTCAGCCAGTTCTTTATAGCTAGTATTGTATGAACAGGAGCCATTGTAATTGCACAGACCAGTGAATTTCTAATCTGAATCCATTTTGAGTTTATGAGTGTCATTATGGAACCACATTAAAACACAAT
Organism: Etia nguti; assembly: GCA_015106755.1. Lineage (NCBI taxonomy): Eukaryota > Metazoa > Chordata > Actinopteri > Cichliformes > Cichlidae > Etia > Etia nguti. Next base: position 13,641 of record VUQG01023078.1, read on the forward strand.
ATGCTATGATGATGAGTTTTAAAGAAGAGAGCCACTAACTAGAGAAGGCATAGCTGTCAGGGCTTTCCTTAGTCCAACATAAAGCCAAAGCAGCCACAGTGGTGGCTCAAGATAAGGGATCCTTGCTTTGCATATGCATTTTTTCTATAACTTTTTTCCACTTTATGTCCCTACGAGGCTTTACGTCTTTAGACAGTAGAAAATGTAGAAAATGCAGATTGTAAAAAATAATGTTTTTCAATCCTGGTGCATAAAATACACTTCTGGACATGACTATAATTAATTGGACAAACCTGTCTGTTGTCAGAAGAGATGCTGGAACAGCTCCTTGCAGTAGCAAATTAACAGCATAGCCTGGCCAGTTAACACTGTATTTTCTCTAGATAAAACCATGCATTTAAATTCGCATTTTATGCATTTTAAATGCGTTGAAAGCATTCAAATAAAAAATTCTCATATAGTTTATGCTCAGATGTTTTGCATCAACCAGAAGAACTAAAAGATCTTATATACATTTAATTAATGTGCACATTATAGGTACGTTATTATAAAGCTGCAAGGATAATTCAGAGTTTATTGTTGTTGAAATCCAGTTTCCAGACACATCATTTGTAGGCCATTATTACTAGCAGTTTCAAACGAAGCACAAGCAGACACAGAATCTACACGCAAGAGTTTCACTTCATGTTTGGCTCCAGATGTTTGAATGAGTCTAATAAAGCAAAGTTTTGTTGGTTTGTAAGACTGGTGGGAGGGGTTCAAAATCAAAAACTACACATGTCGTATATTATATAAAAGAAAGTGACGTGTCATGCGCGTGTATTGTAGTGCTTACATGGATTGTGTGATTCATGTGGGGTTTCCCTAGTTTTCCAAATGCATGTTTTAGCCTGTCTGGATTGAGCTTTCTTCTGTAAAGTAATAATACATGGCTTCTGATTCTATGACACAGATGTCTAATTATCTGTAGGTACATCATTAGAAAACAGTTGTTGTGAGATTTAGTTTGGATTACCTCTTTTTACAAGCAGTGAGGAGTGGAGGTTTGTTTTCGTGGTGTCAAAAAATATGTGATGTTAAAATGCTTGCTCGTCACTGTTTGCGGCAGCGAGATCTTTTGTGCTTATATTGTGCTTTCTCAGCTCTTCTTTCTGGTTTTAGACACTCCCTGCCATATGAGGCATGGGGGAGAAAATGTAAGTCATGGGGTCATCATGAGTAATCCGCCAACTCACACTCAGTCCACTTTATCCTCCATTTCATTCCCCATTCCTTGGTGATCCCGCCGTGTTTTTCCTCTGTCCATCCACAATCAAAAAGGAGAATTTCTTGTTTTTTCCCCCGCACTGTTGATTCATGACAATACAGAAAACATTTAGGCATATTTGACTAGGTAGGGTTTTTGATGGGATCGTTTGGTTTTGTCAAGTGACTGCTGTGTTTACCTCAGCAATTTCTTTGTTTCAGTTACAGCTGTAGGGTCATTAGGAAAATCTTTTTTGGTTTGCTGTCTTCCCACAATGTTACAGTTTGTTTATGCAGCTAACCAGCATGTGACCAGGAAGTGTAACTCTGGATTGCTGTAACTGTGAAAACAGTTGATTATTTGTGTTAGAATCAGTAGACTTCCCGTTTATATTCCCGTTAATATTATTTTTATATGATTTTTCTTTAAGTTACTAATAACTAAAATGGACGCGTGGCCACTGTACTCTGATCAGGATAAGGTTGTTGAAACGTCATAACCAGAATCCCCCAAAAGTACACAATGCACATCATAAGTAATAAGGACATGTTAAATGTGAGAGATTTAAACAATGAAATTACACATTACATGAACTGAAGCTTTGGTATCTGAGTGCCAAATTGTGCTGTATTCCCCTGGAAAATTCCCCCAGAAATAACAGTTGGCATAAAATACCTTTTTGGGGACTTAAAGTACCACCAAGAAGCTATAAACTAAGCCATTACCAAAACAGTCGGCTTGGACACAGTAAAACTGTGATAAACAGTGGAAAAACCATATTGAGGCTAACATATATTTACTGGTTTTTATTAACCTCAAGAATTTTAATGTCATTTTTCTTTAGTAGATTCAAACTAGCAAAATATTTCTATTGTGCTGACTCTGCTCACTATAATTAGAAAAAAGAGAGCTGTAACTTTGACAAAATGCAACCACGTTTTGAAGGAAAGCTATACCCTTTGTCACAGTGATACATGCATACCTACCAAGCCCAAGTTGTGTAATCTGTGGACCTTTAACACGTGAGTCTATGTGACGAAAATCACAATGACAACAAGATTTACTGGAAGACAATAAAGACAAAACTAACCACTCTGGCTAACCTCAAGGAGTGCACGTCACATCAGAAGCAGACATACTATCATACATCCTATATCCTCTATATATACAGTATACCTACTGTATGTGCACATGTATACACATTGGGGCACATTTAGGCACACTCTTGGTCTTAGTCTCTTACTACATACTCTTGTTCTGTCTCTCTGTGTAGTTGCTCTCACTTTTACACACTCATAATACTGCCAAGTACATTTCTAGGAAGTGTGCATTTGCATTGAGTCTTCTTAGTTTTGCTTTTTGTAGAACTGAAAATTTCTTATTGCTAAATAAGTCACACTCAAAATTCCAAACGTGAGTAAGTCTTTAGCCAGCCGTTGGCAATTACCCGTAGAAAGATCAGTGTCTTTGTCTAGGGTGATATAAACACACTCTATATATGTAGTTAAAATGTGATAACCTCAAAATATCCATATGGGCAGGCAAAGAAAAGAGAAAAGCAAAGAGAAAGATCCTGTTTAGTCTAAGACCCAGCTGAAAAAATGTTAAGGCCCCTTGGTTCCTGAAAGGCATGCTTTTTCTTTTGAAACCTGTGCAACTCTGCAGACCGCTGAACTGTATCATCACTAAGCTTATATTTTTTGCACACAGGCATAGTCTCATGACCTCATAACCGTCTCAGTTGCATTAAAGACTCTCATTTTGTCAATTAAAAAGTGTGTACAATGCATATAGAATTACCCAGTGAATAGAGTTATTTTTATTTGTTTTAAAATATTTGATGATTTTGGTAAAATCGAAAGTTCTCAGGGTTTTAGGGTGTTGTGTTTGTTTTTTGGGGGCGGGGGGGGCGTGATATGGTGTGGAGTAAGAGAATGATCTTGTTTGTCTTGACTTTTTTTTTCCTGTGGCAAACCTGTCATGATATAAATCAGTTGGCATTTCTCGGTTACTTCCTTATAAGAGACTCCAGCACAGTCATTTGGCTGGCCTAGTTTTTAAAGGAGGAAGTCAAAGGTTAATTTAAAGGGTTGTTAATAGGTGCAGTGTTTTCCGTGAGGACTGTGTGCTCAACCTAATAGCTTAATATTAGGTTCGGATAGTTTAACTTCTACTCTCATTTTTTTAGGAACTGAGTATTTCTTAACAAAAAATAATTATTGCAAAAGTCAAGTTTAGACTTGCACCAGTGTCTACCTTGTCAGTCAGAGATGATATCATCACAGTGAATGGAAAAATAGAATTATTTGTCCTGTTTGATAAGGGTCATCAAATGTGACAAAGGATTGTGTGGGTACATATACTATGTTTTGCTAAAAGGTATGATTCAGAGTCATTGAGGGCTAGAATCAAAATCAGATTTGGAAATCAAACCAGCTTTGCTCGTTTGTGGTCTTAGTTAGCCCCATTTCACACAGCTTCACATTGCCACTTAGCTTTTGTAAAGCACTGAGAGAAGCTGTGCACATACGACAATAAGACTATATCCTAATGTTTTGCATCCAAAGTCAGGAATGGATTCATTTGTATATTTGAAAGGGTCTGCATAAGACTTACAGGCAACTATCAACATATTTTTGGATTATGTTATTAAATGGCACTTGTTCATATAAGTCATTTAAATGCAAAGTTGATGCACTTCACATGCACCAAGAAGACATAACTTCTCGTAAAGCTTTTATGAGCATGATATGTTTATATGGTATGTAAACTGTTTAGCCTTACAGGTTAACATTACATCATTAAACTGTGATAAATAGTAGGCTTTGATATTGGCTTAATATTGCCACAGCACTAATATAACTGTTTCATGACTATTTACTTGATCCCGACTGCAAGAGTACAATTTGAAAACTGTAGTTATATAACTCAAACTATTGGTTAATGTCAAGTTGTCATAAAAATGACATTTTTAACTGAATGACACTTGATGACAGCAGTGATAAACATTTGAAAAGATTTCATGTTTATGATGGTGTACTTACCTTTCAAATAAAGTGGTACTTCTTTAGGTTGTGATGCAGCAAGGTGTGTTTGTGTGTTTGGGAGTTCTGAAGAAGTACATCAATGATTAATTTCTCCCCAGTGGCCCTCCATGTGAAACGAAACACATGCACACACACACACGCGCACACACACCCAGACTCACATACATACACAAATTATTCAGAGGATTCCCAGTCATACAATGATGACACCATGGACAGGCGCCACTCTGTCTCTGAGAGCCTGACTCCCCTTCAATTCAGCAAAGATGGACATTACAGTACCTTGCCATGCTTGATATCATGTATTCCTGGAAGCTGGGTGTACAAATAGGCCCCCTGTGTTTCAGATAAATCACATTATTTCTGTTTTTAAATACCACAATGTTTGCCTTTATGATGGACACTTGGACAGTTAACATTTCTGTTGTTTTAGAAAAACTGCCACATTGCTGCCTTTGATAAGCAGTCAGATTCCCAGAATAGAGGTTTTTTTTTTGTTTGTTTGTATTTTACAATCACACCCCTAGTTCCAGTAAGCAGTAATAACTTTTTATGAATAGGATAGAAATACTGGCTAATCTTTGAAAGACCCTGTGAGATTTAAAAACATGCATTTCTGCTGTTTTTTGTTTCTTCCTAAACTCTTTTTAATTGTTTTAGAAGAAGCTCTCTTGATCGAAAACTATATCCTATTCTGTGCTGTTATATCTGAAAAAAAGGTGTCCTGTCACTGCCACCTTTCCCAGAAAGCCTATTTGACAACTTGTTGCATCTGCCTTTGTTAGCTTTTGTGTGTATTAATATTTACCCTATATTAATCAGCAGTTATTAAAAGAATACTGACTGGCCTAAAAATGAATATTTCTAGACAAAAAGTAACAAAAAAGAGTATGAAGTAAGACAGCAAGCCAGGCAGGGAGTTGGCCTCTAAATATAATAATGATTAAATAGTTGCCGAGTCCCATTAAACATAGCAGTAAGCAGCAGGGTGTGAGGAGAGGCCAGGTCCAGAGCGCAATACTGTTTACACTACAAATGCGGTTGAGTTACACCATGTACAGTAAAATGGGCCCTACTGCCAGTAACTCTAGTCACTTACCAACAAAAGCATCATTTCCTGAAAGCTCCTCCCCTCCTCCCTCCCTCTTCTCCCCACCTCTCCCCTCCCCTCCTCCTCTGTTCTCACTCGCTCTCCAACCACCTTTTCGAGCTCAGAGGAACTAGTCCACAATCACTATGACTAAACCCCTTATGCAAATACCTGACAGTCCTGGTAAAGCAGGAAGTATGTTTTAGAGTTGCTTGTATCTCTGTTTGTGAGAGGTTGTAGGTGTGAGCTCATTGCCCACAGCAGATCTGTGGTAGAGGCAGATGTGTGCTCTGAACCATAGAGGAACTGTGAAGGGGCTAGTGAGAGTCCTGTGCTGGGTGGGAGCGCACCAGCTGTAAAGTGATTACCAACACTTTGACCAACACATGGAAGAAGCTGTCAAGTTCAGGGATTCAAGGTGAAGCAGGAGCGTATGTGTGTGTGTATTTTACTCCCCCATACTGCAGCTGTTGGATCCATGTCTCTCATGCAGTTCTGGACTAAATTTTATGCTCAGCTGGGAAAACCACTTCCAAAGGTACTGTTTGCATCTTGTTGTCATGTATTGTAAGTTGAATGAAGACTGTTGATTTAAGCGCTCGCCATTTTTATTTTTTAATGTCACGGTCAGCCCTTGAATACTATGAATAGATAAGCCTTGTGACTGACTGTAAGCTGTTATTGTGAAGAGTTTTTATTGTTCCTGTCATGGAACTTGATAACAGTTCATTACTCAGCCATTGTTGTATTTTTAATTTCGACTTCCTTGAATTAATTTTATAAACGCTTCCTTTAAATACAGCGCTGAAGGAGGCAGACCTATGTTGTTTCTTTTACTGGATTTTTGGATTTTTTAAGTGAGCTTGGCCTTCTTTGGATTAGATCTGTTAGTAAAGTAACTGTATTGAGACACTTTTGACAGGTGACAGATTCACGCTGTATTAAAATACATTTTAATACAGCGTGACAGATTCACGCTGTATTAAAATGTATTTTTAAAACTTCTTAAATTAGTTTGTGGTAATGCTTACAAACGCTGGTTTCCTGAACAAGACTGAGATATGTCTCAGATTATGCTCTACACCAAGACTGAAATGGGTGTAGAGCACAAATATGATTAATTCTATTGAAAGAAAGAAGGTTACCTCATCTTTGTTCATTATATCTTTAAGATAATAGCTTCCCTATTTAACTGTCTAATTATTAGAGTAAATGATTATGATTCAGTGAAAGATGGTCTGTTAGTTTTTAAGTCAGTTTATGAATTTTTTTGCCGACAGACCAGTCTACCAGCCAGTCATCTGCTGCACACGGCCACAAACTCTGACAAATTATTATGTGCCACACTCCACGCTGTCTTCCACTAAGTGCTAGAACCTGATATCTTGTCAGGCTAAATGGCAGTCTTGCCGGTTTTGTGGATGACTGTTAAATATGGCCATTGTTGTGCTGCACTGTAAATAGACCGTCATTGTTTTTGGAATTACGATTCATTAGACTGCACAGTGTCGGTGAAAATGTGACAAATATCCGTCTAATGACTTGATTGGGGCAAGGCTCGCTGAGCCCATTACCAGTGAATTTCTGATTAAGTCAGTTGACTAATCCCATGTCAGTATTTCTTCTCTCAGCAAAAATTGAAAAACGGTCCAGTCATAAGTTCCAAGGAATTTAAAGTCATGTATGGATATTATCAGTGCATGACAAAATTTTAGGCACACATTATTTAATCAGTTTCCTAACACAAAAGTTAGCTGCACATCTGATCGTTACTTGCTGTAGCCATTCCTCCAATACACAGTGACCATTTAGAGAGTGAGAGTTTAGCATACTAAACTGTGGCCACCTGTTTGACCAAATTCAGACTTTAACGCATGCAGAGATCTATAGTAAAAGTTTCTCCAAACCTAGAACCTCTTGTTCTAGAGCTTGTTTCTTGCTTAAGGTACTGATTACTGTTACAATGCAAGACTGTGAACCTGTCATTTAAGGTGTTGCGTGCAGCAGGGAAGCCTCTTGGTGGGCACATGTTGTCAGTTTCCTGGTATTTCGTTAAACCTCAAGTGTGACCCCAGGCGTGTACTTGACGGGAAGTGAATAAACAATGATGGTGAGATTAAGTGAGTGCTTCGGGGAGTGTGTGTGTGTGGTGGGGGGGGGGGTACACTGGGTCACTGATAAAAGAAGGCAAAGGTTGGTTGCAAGATGGGCAGTTTTCTTAGGCTGCAAAGAGATGTCATAGGTTGGGGCCTCGCTTAACATGCATGCTGTCTTTTTACCGGTAAGTAGCAGTGCATAAAGGGATTGTATTGAAAGCAGCATTATATTGAAAGTATCACATTTCACTGCCAGTTATAATTGCAGTATTTTAGAGTGGTGCTAGGTGAACAGACATTTTAACCAGGGGACATTCAAGCTAATTATTTCTGGCTGTTAATGTTTCTACTACGACACAGGATACAAGATTCAAAAACTACGACAGCAAACGGAAAGGAAGACAGCCGTTGAACAACATGACTGTCAGCATAGTAATATTAAAATTACAAAACTTAGCACATTATTTTTTAGAGTCTTAAAACCGTGTCCCCAAAATGAAGTTAAATGTATTTTTTATGAAACACAATGAAATAGAATAATGAACATGTATAGTTGCTTTGTGATCATTCGTTCCATTCAAGAGCTTTTGCATTTCCCGGACCTTTTGCCTGTTATAGCAAGGCATAATTAAAAGTCCTCTGGTAAAAACTTAAATAAAATACTTTTAATCAAATCTAACCTTCAAACTATGTTTGAAACAAGTTTTAAACTATGTTTGAAACTCTTTTAACTTTTTGTAAAATGCCCCAGTGGGGCATGCGTATTACGAGGCTAGTTTAGGATTTATTATCAGGTTATAGCAGCACTGTTATATCATAGGAAGGATTCATTTTTTCTGGCATTGTGGAGCTGTCTCCCCTTGATCTTGTCTGTTGGCTGTTATTGTCTGAACTAACAGTAAGTAAATCAGAAAGGGTTCGGCAACGGCTGAGATACTCTTTTTACATGCTCGGGAAAATTGGGTTGTGTGTAGAGTATGGTTGATATAGAAGTGCTGGGTCAGTTGGTTTAAATAAATAAAGGCATTTGAACGGCACTAAAAGTTTTTAATTGTGAAGGGTTTCTGTGTCCCTTACCAGATATGTTTTCCTCTCCCCTAAGTGTGAAAGTGACATATTGGACATATTGTTTTATAGAAAGTTCTGATTTGGATTTCATTGGATAGTCAGGAGAAAAGTGCTTAAGTGTTGCAGGTGTTCCTTGTTCAGGAACAAAATCAAAGTCAGTACCTTACAGGCTCATTGTGCATAAGGTGCTTAACTGACAAAAGGTGTCAATGTGCGGGTGTGTGTCATGTACAAGACGAGAGGAAGGTTATTTGAAGTACATTTTTGATTTCATACAGCTGCAGACTTCCTTTCTTCTTAAGAGAAAAACTTTTCCTAGACTGTGCTTTGAATATTAGCGTAGGCTATACTTTATAATACCAATAATATTTTGCCTTCTAAAGCAGTAACTTACCATATGCAACTTGTATAGATTATTCCCCTCTAACAAGTTTTAAAACAATTTTAAATACTCTCTATTTTGAATGTGACTGTTTCAAATCAGAGGATTTACCTCTGTTGCAAGTGCTTCGTGGTATGCTGTTGTGAAATTTCTGCATAACTGAGACGTCATCTTGTGTCAACACTCCCCTTGCATCCACTTTTCTCAGCACTGAGCACGCAGGCCCACATAGAACACAAAAACAGACACACAGTGTGATTCTGAGTGAGTCACTTTAATGTGCTTTTTTGTTTCACCTGTTTTTGTTTTTTTCTGTCTCACAAACATGTTCAGAATCTTGTCTTGCTTTGAGTTGGATAGCACTGTACAAAAGTTTCATTTCTTATCTATGAACCCTTACAATCGACGATGTAACTCGCTGGTCCCATATTCGTGCTGCAGCATGACAGCAAGCCCAAGCATGTAGCCACAATCATGAAGATCTGTCTTCAGTGACCTGAATAATAAGGAGTCCCTGCAGCATATTGTGTTGTCCCCCACAGATCCCTGATCTCAGCATTATGGAGTCAGTCTTACACAAAGAGATAGTGGACTCTTAGACAGCTTAAATCCACAGAAGAACTGTGGAAAGATGCTTGAAACATGTACCGAGAAGAGTAGGTTCTGTAAATAATATTAATTCCCCCCTCCCTTTTTTTCTTCTTTGACTACACTTTGCTTTGTGTCAACTCACCCTCATGGCACCCATCTGTGGATGACTTCCTGTCTTCTCATTTTATCTTTTAACGACTTTGCCTTTACTTGATTTTATTGCTAGGAAAGTAATTTGTTTTTTAGATCGACTGATTTTGCTAACATTTTCCCCTTTGGTTTCTAGTACCCAGCTCCATGTGAACTTTAGGCTCCTCTACAGGCACAACTAAAAGAACCATCCAGCTGGGGACACTAGATACAGCATCCGTTTACTTTCCAGAACATGTGAAAACACTCAAAAATTCCAGGCTTGTAAGCAACAAGCAGGCTTTCTTGAGTCAGACTTTGCACAACATGAAGGCCTGCCTGTCAGGAGGTAGTTGGACTGAGTATGCCCCTTTGATTAGCATAGGTTAGTCTGGTGCAGACTAGACCAGACTGTCTGTGGGCTAAACAAGGAAACAATAGCTCTGACCTTTAACCTTTAAAAGTGAATATAGAACGGAAAAAGCTGATTATCACCTTAAAATAGTACTTGTATGAAAATGAAATGAAAATGTACTTTCATTTCTGTCAAAAAAACTAGCCTGGGTTAGATTTTCTTTATTAGCACTAATTAATGAAATGTGGTCAAAGGTCGACTTCCACTTAGAGAGGATCCTGAGGAGAGCTCTTTGTGAGCTGTGAAGCTGCTGAACATGTGTGCTTTTTGTTGACAGTGGCTGACATTTAAAAGTGTTTGAATATATTTTCTTTGGTTGGGAGGTTGTGTGACTAAAGGGTCTTATAGACCAGAACAGATGTAAAACTTTCCATGTGTACTGAAATAAAGTGGCTTTTTGACAAATTGGCTCCTTGATCAAAGCTCTGTTACTGGTTGAGCTGATTTATGTCTGCATGTCAAAAGACAGAACCTTCTGTCCACAGATTCATTTAATACTAAAATCAAAGAAGCCCTTTCTAAGCGGCAAGTTAATCAAAG